>PVKS010001609.1:104242-136788 GCA_004027875.1 Aplodontia rufa | reverse complement strand
ACCAATAGACTCTTCCTGGGCTTAATTCAATCTACTTGTATGATTTCCCTTGTATCCCATGCATATTTCCTCCTTCATTTATCTTGTGCTTTTATTAATTTCATTTCATTTCTTTCTTTTATATACAATTGAAATGATTTATCTCTTGCCCACCAAGGAATTGTTTCACAGTGCTCTGGTCTGAACTTGAATACAGATTTTTGTCCATGTTTCTATGGTGTAATTTATGTAACCGACAGAGACAAAGCCAGTTCACAAAGTTAATTAAAATTTTCCATCTCTTCACTTTCAATTAGCTTCATTGATATGACACATTTTTTCCCTATTTAATGTCTTACCATTATCACGAGGCAGTACACAGGTTATGCTAGTTTGTCAAATAAGTAGTGATTATTAAAATAATCTTTAAGTAGACACTATTTTGATGTTTTAATTGTCCTCTTGTCTTTGAACAGCTGAGTGTTAGTATTTACTTCATTTATGTATTGATTTTAATTTGTTCTTGAAGCTTTTCTTTTTCAAATTTTCTTATCTGAGAACCATAAAGAGTTTAAAGCAATGGAAATAAAGGAAGAAATAGTAGTATATTACCTGTATTATGGCACCTCTATGGTAGTACCTGAAATATTAGCTTAAAATTATTGAGTCTTTAATTCTAATTCTATTTGTTACTCCTTCTAGTTTAAAAATGATTTATGATGTGGAGCAGATAACTCGGCTGTATTCATTTAAACCATAAGGGAAATGTTTAGAAATACTATTAAAGAAAAAATTTAGGGTAATATTCAATTAAATAGAAATCTAAGAGTAAATGAAAATTTTTCTCCATTTCTGAGATTCCTGTGGGTCACTTAGTTCTGTAAACACATACCCACACACACAAGTTGCTTATATATTTTCTTTTGATGCAGTTTTTAATTTTGCTTTCTTGAAAGCCATGCAATATTCATATAAATGAATCATCTGTCAAAAATAGTAGTTTAGTTTCTTATGTTTCTACCATAAATTCTGACTCATCAAAAGCATCTCCTGATACTTTCCTCCCACTATGGATCTGATGTCATATGTAGAGGAGGAAATAAGCTGCTGTTTTGATGAATTACGTTTATGCATATACGGCTTGTGTTTTGCTCAGAAAGAAAAGTTAACCAAGTTGGGTGGAGAATCAGTTGTATATCATATCATTCTTCTTTATGGAAATTGAGACCACTCTGCATATGTTTAAGTTTTAAAACATTAACAAAAGCTAGTTAGATAAGTACATGGCAAAAAGTGTTATTTGAATTTAGAATACTTCAACAACTCCTAAAGACTGCTCACTTTTTAAGTTTGATAACCATTTCAAAGCAATTTTTTTAGTTTCCAATAAAACCACTTCTATTTCTTAAAGGTTTTTAAATTTAACAGTAAATAATTAATTATATGTACTTATTGTTCTGTGAATTTTTAAAATATTTTTACTTTTTGATACTGCAAAGGGAATCCAGGTATGTCTTACCTCTTAGTTACATTCCTAATACTTTTTTTTTTTTTTTCGCTTTGAGACAGGTTTTTGCTAATTTGCTGAGGCTGGTTTTGAACTTGTGATCTTCCTGCCTCAGCCTCCCAGGTTGCTGGGATTAGAGCATGCACCACTGTGCCAGGTGATGAGTGAAATATTTTTAGAGTGATTGTAATGATCATGCTAAAGTAATTATCTTAGAGATAGAAAATTTAACAAGTAGCTGTAAAATATGCATTGCTTCTGAATCTTCATCTTAAATTTTTCCCAGGAAATTCTCATTTTCATACTTTGAAATCTATGATAAAAATTTATTCTAGAAACAACCAATGCTTATTTCTTGTGTTCTCTGACAGGCACCGCTATTAATGTTACTGTCTTTGGGTGCCTTTAGTTAACTTAGCTTAAAATTAAGAGTAAAAGTAAGGATACAGATGACATAGCAATAAAGGAAAAGCTTAATGATGAACCCCATTAAGAATACAAGCCAGGATTTACCTTACATCATCAAGGATGTCAGGATGCTCCAGTCTCTGGTTCAGCCATTGGCTCATTGTTGAGCTACAAACCCACTCCTGCTCTTCACCTCATGGTGAAAATCCTGAGTCAGTTGACTTTATTCAATTATGCATTAGCCTTCATTTGGTGAAATATGTGTGTATTATGGCCACAAGGAGTTGCGTCATATTATACAAAATCACCAGGTCTGTGAGAGAAGGGGTATGTGAGAGAGGACTGGAGAAAAGGTAGGCTGATGGGGACGGTGAGTGTTGTGGTTCGGATGTAAGGTGTCCTCCAAAATTTCAATATATGACACAATACAAGAAAGACTGAGAGGTGAAAATATTGGTCAGTGAGAGCCTTAATCCAATCACTGAATTAATCCCCTGATAGGAATTAATTGAGTGGTAACTAAAGACTGGTAAGGTGTGTGTGGCTGGAGGTTGTTTGGTCATTGGGGATGTGCCTTTAGGGTATATATTTTGTATCTAGTGATTTTAGTTCCTGGCCATTCCTTAATCCACTTCCCTCCACAACACTCTTCTGCTGTGATATTCAGCCTCACCTTGAGCCCTAGGAAATGGAGCCAGCTGTCTATGGACTAAAACTTCTGAAACCATGAGCCCTCAAAATAAACTTTTCCTGATCTAATTGTTTTTCTCAGGTCTTTTAGTCACAGCAGCGGAAAAAGCTGACTAAAATAGTGAGGAAGTCCTCAATAGCCCACATATGGTCACCACACTAAGGCTCCTGCTAGTTTTTCAGAGCTCTTTCCACTATGTGAAGCTCTTCCTTTCACCTCCCTTCTCTCTGGAAATTCATGTAGTTCATTCTAGTATTTTAACGGGAGGGAAAGCAACACACAAGCATAGAATCATCAATACACTTGTTGGTGAGAGTTTTCAAAAACTCAATCTTCTGAGTCTCTTTTTCTCAATGAAATTAGGATCATGGTTACAGCCAGAAAACAGTAAAACAAGTAAAAGAGATATAATAACAAAGTCATTGATACTATGATAAAACAAATATCCTAGGGAGATACAGGAATTCTAGGTACGATTAAGGAATTATTTAACATTAATAGCTGTGGATTTAAAGTTATAGCCTTTGGTTATTCTTTTCCCCAGGTTTAATTTTTTATCAGTTCCTTGAATTACCACATACTGCTTCTAGGATTATTGAAATTTTCATGCACATTTTTCAAGTCTAACTGTGCTAACTGGGGTCATGTGTTTTATAAGTCTTGTGTTCCATGCATCATTGACTATAATACTCTAAACCTTTTTATTAAATGATTGATCAATGACTTTAGTGATAAATGAGTGACCATCAATTAAAGTGGAGTTGAAAAAAAATCTGAGCCATCATTGAGTTCATTCACAGATTTTATTGTTAAAACATTGAAGATTAAATAGGTTAATGAACTGGCCAGAGATCATACTCTCATTGGAGTTTAAGAATCATAAAGTAGTAAGGAAATTCTCTCTTTACTTTGGAATATCATATTTCATATCTGATTGCTTTGTTTAAGCCATCAGTTTTTTTAATAGCTTAAAAGGAGAAAAAGAAATTCACTCTGGTAATTTTTTAACCTGTGGCATCTCTATCTATTTGTCACATCTTAATATAACTATAATTGTTTGGCATTTATTACATGTCAAGCTCTATACTAATGACTATATGAAAACAAGTTTACAGTCTTCACATTAAACCTATTGGATGAGAATCCTTTTACATATGGAGATATTTGAAGCTTATTCAACATAGATGAATTGCTTAAAATCACAATTGGTTAAAAAATCATTAATTCAAACCTAGATCCATACTCCTAACCAGTTGAGTCTAGACACTCTCAACCTATAAAGGACATCAGGATCATCAGGTGTCCCTCTTAAAATACAGATTGGCAAGTCCCATTCTTCAAGTTTCCTAGTCAATAGGTCTGAGATAGCATTCAATACTTTGCATTTCCATCAACTACCCACATTATACCATTATAGCTCTACCAGGTTCCCCATTTTCAGAACTGATTTTTGAGTCTATGCTCCTCTTACTGGAAATATGTCCTGCATATTGCATCAAAAGTCCTTTTTCTTTTTATTCACCTCATCACTATCCTAGTTCATGCCCCTGGATCCTTATTCCAGTCTCCCACCCAACTTGGAACACTGGTATTCTGAAAACTGCTCATACATTCTACACTGAAATTTTTGCATCAGTAAATAAGTCACATGTTTTACATTACTAAACTTAGATATAATATTAAAATAATATATGCTTATTTTTAATTTAATAATTTTTATTCCTTTGTCATTTTAATGAGCATTTTAGGTTTTTCAAAATTATAAAGGTGAAACAAACTCCCATAGATGAATTTATTTATTGTAATTAAAGACTATCTAGAAACTAAGAATATTTAAGAAAATACTTGCTACAGAAATTTTAAAATATTGAAGAAAAGCATACCCAGACTATTACAATCATGTCCCATATGAGTGTTCTTTGTCTGCCTCTTCCTACTTGTCTCCAAACTACACATCTTAACTAAATCAATGACTCTCAATTGAAATTTTCATCAGATCATGGCTCATCTCAAGAATTTTCAGTGAATTCCCTTTGCCTAATAAATTAAGCCCAAACTGAACACCTTGGAATTAGAGACACAATATGATATCAATTAGTCAGTTTAGTTTTTGGTTTCCCAATTCCATCTTCCTATGTTGCATTCAAAACATGTTTGCACTACCTCTGAATATGTCCAGATTGTAGTACTACCAAGCCATTATGTGTGCAACATTTCCCTGGCATATTCTTGCCTTTTCAAAATTATATTCCTTACACTTGATTCAGATTAAAGAAATACCCTATATGAAGACTTTTCTAAACTCCTAGCTAGTTGTATATTTTCTCTCCTGCTTTCATTGTTTATATATTTGCTGGAGACAAAACAAAAAGAAGTGGGATTTAATCCTGGATCTGGACAGTTATTTCCACTTACTTAATTCTTCCTCATTGGTCTTCTTTTCCATAAAATAATAATAATAATATTTATTTTATAGAGACATTATAGGGATTAGATTAAGTAATACATTTAACAAGCCATAATATACTCTTATAACATTGAAAGTTCTTGGTAAATTTTAGTTCTGCTAATATTCAGGAATCTTCAAGTTCTAAGTTACAGAAATGACATTCATGCTGCCTTGAGTGAAAATGACAATCTAGAGTTTCAGTAACTTGCAGTAATGGTTACAGATTATATCCAAGAAATAATGTTATTACAGTTGTTCCTATCTTTGATGTCTTTATTTAGTATTATGTATGAAGGGTTTTACTCATGGATATAGTGGTGGATGTTTACATTTCTACAAATAAATATTTGCAGCGTGATGCATGCAACTGCATCTTTGTTATAAACTGAATTGTTAGCTAAAATGTATATGTTGTAATCCTAGTCTCTCCCACTTCAAATGTAGCATTATTTGGAAACAGTGTAATTTCAGATGTAATTAGATAAAGTGAGTTCATAGTGGAATAGCATAGGGCCTAATCCACTGAGAATGACATTTCTCCAAAAGAGGGAAAGTTGTACACAAAGACACACATGTAACCACCACGTGAAGAAGGCATAAATCTATAACTGATGAAATGACAAAGATGAAAAAGTCCCAGCAAAGGGCTGGAGCTATGGCTCACTGGTGACAGCGCTTGCCTGCAATGTGCGAATACACGGGTTCAAACCCCAGCACCACGCACACAACAAAGTGTCTGAGCAACGAAAGACACATGAAAAACTAAATAAAAAGTTGGTTCTGTCTTTCTCTTTCTTTCTTTCACTGTCCTGTTCTATTTAAAGAAAGAAAAAAAATCCTCTCAAACTAATGATCCTATATGTAGGATTATCTATTTTTCTTCAATCCACATATTAATTTTTCTATCTGTAGATATGGTGAGTATATGCATATGTATATAAGTATAAATGTACTTATGTGTGGAAGTTCCCTACACTAATATCTTCTTGGATTCCTAAAATTTACACTGAAAAATGAAAACAACAAAATATATTATTAATTTGTTAGTGTCCTTATAGCAGTTGAGATGTTTCTGATGAATCCTATTGGATCTTCCCCATGGTTAGTCCAATCAGTGTGAGAACACGGTCTTGTAAATGCCTTGCCTGGGTGTTATTCTGCCAGCAGGGAAATGTAATTAACAGCCTCAACATAACTTCATTTAGTGGAAGTGATGGTTCCCTCAAGAAGCTTTTTTGACTTACCAGAACATACCTAATATACTCTCTTCCTTTTCTTTAAAATATTATCATTAATGCTTGGTACAATTAGAACCAACTATAAATGTGTTTTGAATTACCATTTATCCAGTTTTCTGCTACTGTTTTATAAAATTGAAAATGTGGACTATGTGTTGATCATTTTTCTATTCCATAGATTAAACACATTTCAAAAGGGAAAATTTCATTAAAGTTGGTGGGATAAAGCTAATTCAACTGAAAAGGGGGAAAAAGATAATGCAAAAATAATGCAGAAACACACACAGACACCTGCAAAACTACAAAGGAAAATATTGTTGTAGAGAAACATACTATTTGAAATTTTCATTTTGTAGTCTCTTTTAGTCCAAAATTCCAGATAAAGCTGTCTATGTCTTTTAAAGCATTCATACTTACTAATAAACTCAAAACCTTCTGTAGCATTTTGACTTATTAATAAATTCAGTAGGTATGTTACAAATAAAACTTTTTTCAAAGCTCTCAGAAACATGGTCCAAGTTTTAAGGCCCATATGTGTCATCCAGAATCTTGTTAAACTGCAGACCTTTCTTTCAATTCATGTTGGGTAAGGTCTAAAAATCTTACAAGTTCCAAGATGGAGGTATTGTAGCTTATGTATACACCACACTTTGGGTAGCAATGTTACACTAGAGGGAAAAGTGTGGATTAGGTCTAAATTTGCACCTAATTTGTTTAGCCAGCAAAGGATTCTAACTTGTGAAAATGATTTAAATTCCTTCTTACGGACTTAGACATTCCTACTTATCCAGTCCATACGCAACTGCTTTAAAACTTATGATTTCATGAGTGTAAATAATCAACTTGCCACCATGAATGCCTGAGGTTCAGAGGCCTGTTCACAGACACTCTCCATTCATATTAAATGGTCTTTGTGATTCACATGAATGTGTCCAGGAGACAGGCTCCAGATGAGAGGCACCCTCGCTGAGACTAGAAAAGAATGAGAGTCCTATATTCTTGCTCAAAATATTTGAGCAAGTTTAGATCTTACTCTGATCATCTCTAGTGGTTTCTATTCTGCCTAAAATGGATGGAATGTGTAGCATACGGGGGCTGTGGGGAGGAGGCCGTGAAATAGAGTGATGGTGGTTTGCTAGATTCTAATTATCAGAGAACAGCAGACAGTCTGCAACCTTTTAGACTTACTCTTTAAGAACTTGTCATGTCCAGATCAAAGGAATTTATTAGGCTTTTAGCTCCCCTGTTTTTTTATAGCTCAAAATGAACAAATTTTAAAGTACAAAGAATGCTTTAAAAGAGTTCTTTTAGTCTTTATTTGAAATCTGCTGCTCTCCTTCAGTTCACAGATATGTCGTACACTGAATGGAGGAATCAGACTCCCACACTTTGATCATTTCACTATCTTGTTTGATTAGTGTTTTCAAACTATGGAGTTTATCAGCAGGGGGCAAGTTGATCCCTGTGGCTTATAATGGGCAAAGTATGGGGGGAAAATAGGTTTTTAGAAATCGTTTAAGATCAATCAGTTTCCTTCTTCTTCAAGGTTTAAAAATAACATCATGGACAGATACAGTCTGACACAGAATAAGATCAGATATTTCCAAAGGGGAAACTGACCAGCATGCATGGTGTACTTTTTTTCCCTCCTCCTTTTTCTCTTTAAAATTGTGGCTTCTAGTCCTTAGATTATTATAAACTATAATCAAACCCCTTTTTTAAAAAAAGTCGGGAAGGGGGAAGCAAGCAAGAGACACAACTGCTCAATTTTATCTTTCATTTACTGAGCAAACACCACTTTCAGAATGAAGGTTAGGACTGTTAAATGAGATTTTAAGAATTCAGTTCTTGGAGGGAAGGTATTGAAATGTATTGCGTGCAGCAATTTTAACTACTGCTTTGAACTTTGGTTTTTCATCCTCCCCCTAGGGAGCCTCATTTTGTAGCTCCATAGCTCTAATTCAGGAAAAATAGCTCTGCTTCTGGTTTAATAAATTAATACCAGCACATAGGCTTCCTTTTTTGGTATTTTGGAAGTGTCCTGAGTGACAACCCTCTGCAGGATGTCAGTTGGTGACTTTGCACTATGGCTGCAACATATTAGCTCAAGTACTGGCTTCCTTTGTAGATCTGGGGACTGATGTCTGATTCTGGATATTTTTAACTTTGGGATAAATGAGGTCATGTGGGACTTTTCAGTTTAAATAAATTAACTAGCTTTGAATTTGAAATTCAACTGTATGCGTAGAGGATGACAAGAAAAAGATTCTAATTTAGCCAGATTCTGGCCAAATGTTCTCTGGACTTATCCCTGCTTCCTGATTTTCTGCTCTGAGGAAGCCTCTGAGGAGGCTAAGTTGACGTCTTCTAGAGATGTTCTTCATATAAACCACCTTCTTCACTATTATAGATTACTTTTGAAGCTTTTCTTCTCTAGAATTTTTCATTGATTTCTGCTCTGGGGTGGTATTCTAGAGAAACCATTTCATACCAAAATATAGATGGCTAGTAGATCAAACAATCAAATAAAAATATTTTTTTCTTTTGGCATGGGGAATTGAATACAGGGATGCTTAACCACTGAGCCACATCCCCAGCTCCCCACTTTTTAAAATATTTCATTTAGAGAAAAGGACTCACTAAGTTGTGACCTTGCTGATTTGTAGGCCTTGCTAAGTTGCTGAGGCTGGCTTTGAACTCAAGATCCTCCTGGCTTAGCCTCTAGATGTTGCAATTACAAATTATGAGCTACATGCCCAGCAATAAAGAGATTTTGTAAAACAGAAAATCTCAAGCAGCTTTTTTAAATGAAATTGAATATACCCTAGGAATAAATTTGAATTATAGGGCTTCTAAAAGCCATCTTTAAAGTTTACAAAATAGTCATTATCATTTTTTAACATGAAGTAGAAATAGTAGACATAAATTCATTTAATATACTATTGTCTTTACCTGAAAGGAAGATTCCATGTATAGAATTTTTTCTCTTGTAGTTAAACATAGAGTGGTAATTGTTCATTTTTTTGGATTATTTTAATATTTTCCTCTATTCAAAAGAATTTAGTGTATTTGAATTCTTTGAGGACTTTTAAAAGTTTGCCAGATTAAATATATACCAAATTTTAATGTCAGTTAAGTCTTCAAAATGAAATTATTACCTACATCACATATAATACAGAAGTATTTGAAATAATTTATTAATTATTGACAGTTACTTTTAATTTTAGTTATTAAAATGCTGAGAATGTAGATTGATTTTTAATGGATGTATCAAGAACAGCAGTGTGTAAAACATGAAATATGACTTCTACACATTTCTGATAGTTAGGAATCCATCCCTCTGAATCTTCACAATTGCTATTTTACTCCCAGCTATTAATAAGCGCTAAAATGGTCTCTTTGTCTTAAGTATTCCCTCCCACTGCCTTTCCAATATAGTCTCAAAATTGAGTCTAGCATTTTCTTCATAAAGTGCAAATCTTCTCATGCCACCCTCCTCCCTATTAGTTTTAAATAACTCTCCAGCTGTTCCAGCCCACCTTTTCTGTATAATCACCCTATGCTTTCACTATTCCCCCACACAGAACAATTTGGGGCTCTTGAAAGCAAAAAAAATTTTTCCATGTATTTATACAGACTTTTCTTTGCCTGAGGGCTTTGTTTGCTTTCCTCTGGAATCTGCCTGCCTGACCAGCTTACCATCTGGGAAGTGTCTGTGGAGACCACTTCCTCCCACCGCCTCCAAGAAAACTTACACACCCTCCTCTCGTTACATTGAACCTACTGTTACACTGTGACTCTTCTTTTTTTTTTTTTTCTTTGCCTGTTTCTCTGCTGAAATGTGAATATTGCAAAAGATGAGACCATTTCTATTGCTGGAAAATTCAGACTCATCTCCCTACACAAGTTCAGAATTGCAATAAGTACCTAACTCCTTTTCACTCATTCTTGAATTCTCTTCTGCCCTCTGTATGCTAGAAAAATGATACTCACATCACTTAGTTGTGCTGTGCAGATATTTATTGTATTTATAGAATATACAGTTCATGGGTGCAGTAAGCATTGTGTTTTAGTCAACATCTTCATCTCTGTGACTAAAACACCTTAAAAACAGCAAAACCTTAAACAGCAAGACCTTAAAAACAGATGAGGAAAAGTTTGTTTGGTTTACAGATTCAGAGTTCTCTTTCCATAAATGGCCTACTCCACAGCCTTGAGCCCAAGGTGAGGTAAAAGGTTGTGGCAGAAGGGCGTGATGATGGAAAACAGTCCAGGCCACCAGGAAGTAGAGATGGCCATGCTTACCAGAGACAAAATAAATACCCCAAAGGTTTTTATTATACCCTCAATAACCTGTCTCTTCCAGACACACCCTACCTGCTACAGCTACCACACCATTCATCCCTATGAGGGGATGAATGCATTGATGAGGTTAAGGATTTCCTAACCCAATCCAAGTTTAGGATTTCCTAAACTTATGGTTTGTCTGTCTTACAAATGAGCTTTGGGAGGACACTTCATATTTAGACAATAACACATAGCTTATGTGATGTGAGCTATGTATAGATTCAAATCCACTGACCAACTCTTACTAATGACCTTGGGTAATTTCCTTAGCCAATCTTTGCTCTTGTATTTCTTCTACTCCAAGATAGAGAAGACAATAGTACCTCCTTCATAAATCTACCTGAAGCTAAACAAAACTGAATATTAGCACACAAGTTGCTGACTGAAATATCTTTAGATTTAGGACCATTAGTCTTGACCAATCATATTATATCCGCAACTCATTTGCTTTGTCATTCTGTTAGATGACCACAATATGCCTCTCCCTTCTCCTCACCTTCTACGCAACTATCATTCTCACTTACATCTGAAGGTTGTGCTTCTTATTGTACTGAGAAAAAAACCAGTCAGGTTGAACTTTGTACACTGTATTCTATCAATCTCTGTGACATGTAGGCTCCCTTTTTTCTTCTTACTGCTGGTAAAGACCAGCACTTTCATTTGTGTACAGACTCCATCTTCTCTCATCTGAGGCTACTGCAGAGCCTCTGGAATTTCCCTTTTCATTTCCTATATTAGAAGTTTTCAACTCCCCACCGGATCTTTCTTATTAGCATAAAAGCATGCTGTTATTTCCCTTGTCTTAAAAAATTATTAAACCCACTTGATATGTAGCTAGAACCCCACCCTCTCCTCCATGTTTCAACAAAGCTCTGTGAGGTGTTGTCTGTACTGTCTATACCTTGTCTCTTATTATTCATGAGTTTCTGTCTTAGTCTGCTTTCTGCAGTATGTAGAATGAAGAAAGAAACATCTCACAGTTCTGGATCTAGAAAGTCCAAAACCAGGCACTGTCATCTGGAGAGGGCCGTCTTGCTATTTCACAACATGGCAGAGGGTACCAAATAGCATGAGTGAGGTAGCATGTGAGCTCAGCTATCTCTTCCTTACACAATTAGTTACTAATTCCTCCACAGGGCTTCATCTCATCCTTACCTCAGCCTAGTTACCTCCCAAAGCCCCATTTCCAAATACCATTAGCATATGAATTTGGGTACTAAGTTTCCACCTTATAAACTCATTCAAGCAAAAGCAGGTTCCTAATTAAGAAGAAGTAAGTTACACAATCAGTTATTGACTTCTACTGGAAAGGTTTTTTTAATCTTCCTGCCAGCAACTCAGGTTTTTATTTCTCCTCTCTTCTGGGTGGTTTCTTAACTCCCCAAGCTTCAGACTTTTTCTCAACACCTGGATGGACCTCTTCTTATTCTAAAAACTTCATTAAGTTGGTGATATTATTTAGTCTAATGCTGATAAGTGTCATTTGTTAGCTGATGATTTCCAGCAGGTGTCTGCAGTGTGAATATCTCTCTGACTTCAGACTCTCATAGTTAGTTAACACCAACCTCTGTATATAGACTTAAAGGATATTCAAGTTAATATGTGAAAAATCCTTTATTTATTTATAAAGTATATTCTTTTTTTCTCCTTCCATATTTTAGATAGTGTCTCTTCCATTTTTCCAGTTTTTCAGGACAAAGAAAAAAAAATTTGTTGGGCACAGTTGCACAAACCTGTAATCCCAGCTCTCAGGATGCTGAGGCTGGAGGTTTGAAAGTACAAAGCCAGCCTCAGCAACTTAGCAAGACCCTAAGAAACTTAATGAAACCCTTTCTTAAAGTAAAAAATAAATAAATAAATAAAAATAAGAAAAGGGCTGGTAATATTGCTCAGTGGTTAAGCACCGCTGGGTTCAATCCTTAGTATAAATAAATAAATAATTGTAGACATTCTTATTATCTTTTCCACTCTTTCAGTCACACATTACTTCAGATGCATCAACAAAATTCTTGTTGGTTCTACCTTCATTGGTATGCCTCAGACCTCTATAACACTCATTACTCTCCTAGGCAACTGTCCAGGCACAAGCTATCATCATTTCTTGTCTTTATAATAGCCTCCAATTAACTCTCAGTTTTTTCCATTACTTCTCCTGCAATCTATTCTTATTTAACAGGGCAGCCAGAGTAATCATTCAAATATGCTATTCATATCATTCCTTTTCTCTCTTGGCCTCCCATTGCCTTCTCATCTCATGAAAAGTAAAAGCTGGAGTCCTCAGAGGGACACTGGCTCTGTTACCTTGTGTCCTGGTAACCCGCCATGGCTGGCTTTTCTTTCTTTGGTACTTCATTAAAACTGCAATCATCTCCCCCTCCACTGAGATCCCTAACCCCCTTTTCGTATTTGTATTTCCCTACAGCATTTGTTACTGTTGTATCTTTAATTTGCTTGTTTTATTTCCATTCTTTTTCTACCAAACAGTATATAAGTTCCATGATATAAGGACTTTTGTCTGCTTTATTTACTGCTAAATTCTCAGATTGTAACAAGGTCTGGAATATAGTAGGGGCTCCTTCAATATTTGTGAATGAATAAGTGAACTGGAAGCTGTTATTTTCTATTTGATGCTAATTGACACACGATACACACTCAGTAATTGTAACGATCATCGCTGTATCACTAGGAATGTGACTTCTAAAATCTAAGATACACTTAATATTACATATTTGCTAAAAATATATTTTTAAAGAGAATAACAGTGAGAGAGAGAAAGAGAGAAACAATTTTATTTAGTTTTTCATGTGGTTTTTGTTGCTCTGACACTTTGTTGTGTATGTAATGCTGGGGTTCAAACTTGCTTTCTCATGCCTGCCAGGCAAGCGCTATAACCATTTGAATGTTGTAATGACTTGGAATCACTATTATCCTAGAGAAAATAGGTATGTGCTTGCCTATAATCTGTATTGGTGTTTTTTTTATACACTAGAAGTTATTTAGTTTTTAAAGTGTATTTCTAATAACCATTAATTGTGGTTTAGCTACCTTCTTTAAAATGAAAGTGAATGGCAGAGATTTAATGTGAATATCTAAGTTGTGCTGCCTTATCACAAGTTGTAATGGGAAAAAAAGTTGTAATGGGAAAAGAAGGACCCTTTTGCCACCTGATTTTATTCTTTTTCTAAAGTCTTTTGTATCTTAAAAAATATATATTGCCTGCCTGATAATGTGTCATTTCCCATTCTTTCAATAGTAGTTGTGCTGTAATTCATTGAAATCTTTTGGTTACATTGTTCCTGTCTTCTTTTTTTTACTTCCTGTTCATATTTCTTGGTCTCTCCAACTGGAAAATGATCATCCCCTAGTTTTCTTACTTCATGCCAGTTTTTTTCCAAATAGGTCTTATTTTGGTCTCCTCATCCATGGTAATAAAAATGACGCTTTTTGCTTTCATAACATCTTTGAAGTAAAACATCAGTCAACATCTCAATGTTTAGTTTCTTGATGTTAATGTTCGATGTCAGATAGTTGCAATGCTGATTATTCCCTCTGTGATGATGTCATGGAACCACAATATTTATAGAAATTGCCTAGGTTCTCTGTTCTATCCTGCCACAACCTGAGGCACTAATCTAACTTTCTCTTTACTATCCATCTCTGTCTCTAGATATCTCTGTCTCCCTGCATCTGATTTAGAGGAGAAAAAGTATATTTTCCTCACCCATCACAAAGTTCATGGCTAAGATCCCCTATAACAAAAGAAAGAATAACCAGAGAAAAGTATTATATATTTCCCTAAAACATTGTCCGTGACATGCAAAATTTCAGAATTAAAGACTCAAAGACCCAAGAAAACTATTTTTATTATCATGTAGAAGTATGATTGGAAAATAAACGATAGGATTTAATGGTAACAAATGGTGGGGAGGAAGGCCTTTTTGTTATGTTTTTTTCTTTGTGCTTCTTTGTGATTTTCCTTTTTTCCAGGTTTAAACCAGGACACTTGACTTATGAGGGCTTTCTGGGAAACAGGGAGGGAGATCTTTAGAGATTAAGTGAACTTCCTGGGTTCTATAGCCAGTCTCAGGGAAGAACAATTGGTGACAGTGTGAGGTATGGGGTGGGGGATGAAAGTGGCCTTCCTTTTTCTGCTATTTTATCAGATCCAAGGTGCCATATTATGGAGTACAGCTTCTAGCACAATGTCACTGATTAAGGGGGAGACATAGTTTTCTATGCTACCCTCTATACATTACATTCTAAGTTAAAACTCTAAAATTAATTTTATCATGAGAGTTTTACTGCTAAATATAGAAAATACTAAATGAATAGGAGACTATACGGTAAACAAAGGAAAACGAGAAGATCACTCACATTCTTATATCAGAAGAATCTGGTGTACATCTCTGGTTCCGTCATACAATCATTATGTAGGAACAGCCAGGAATTATAGCTCAATAAATCACCCTTAAAAGTAAAAGTCATACAATAAGGCATCTTAGATCAGCACTATATAATAGGAGTATAAGGAGAACCAATGTATAATTTGAGACTTTTTAGTTGCTACAGGTTTCAGTCAGTTTTGCCTTGCTATGATCAAAGACCTGACAAGAACAACTTAGAAGAGGAAAAGTGCATTTTCACTCACTGTCTTAGAGGTTCAGTCCATGGTCAGTTGACTGCTTAGCTCTGGGTCAGAGGTGAGGCAGAGCTTCACGGCAGAAGGGCATGATGGAGGAAAGCAGCTGAGGACATGGCAAGAAGAAGCAGAGAGAGCTCTGCTTACCAGGGAAAAAATAAAAACCCAAGGGCACATCCCCAGTGACCCACCTCCTTCTCCTCCAAATACCCTACCTGCTCTACTACCCAGTTAATCTACATCATCTACTAATCTGTATCAGTGGACTAATCTCATGGCTCACACATGAGCTTTTGGGGAACTCCACATATGCAAAACATAAAAGTACATTTTAAGAAATATATTTAAAAGGCAACATTTTTTAGTAATATATTTAACCCAATGTATCCAAATGCTGTCATTCCAACTTGAAACCAATGTAGAAAAAATACTTACATTTCGTGTTGTTTGTCCACTAACAAGTCTTCAAGAATGTGTTTTCTGCTTATTGCACATTCAATTCAGATTAGCAATATTTTAAGTGCTCATTTGCATTAGTAGCTGGTGGCTTCCATACTAGACAGACCTCATTCAGGATAACTTTAGAGAGAATGCAGCCAAATCCAGATCTGCCTCTTGGAATTTTTTAAATGGGGAATACTCTGATCCTAAGAATTTTTGCTTTTCTAATTTCACCTTAAAAGTTTTGAATTTACTAAATTCAGGAAGAAGTAAAAGGAAAAGGAATTTGTCATGTCAAACCTGCTTACACTTTATCCTGAAGTTTAGTTTTCTGAATCTCTATTTAGTAACCTACGAAGTGCAATTCACAATATTACATTTTTCATAAAATTCTAGTGGGAGTTAAATGACATCATGAAGGTAAAAGACAAGCTTAGCATCACTGTAAATTATTACGGCTTAATAAATGTTGCCTCATTATTCTGCATTTCGAAGCTATTTTAGCTATATATATATTAAAAATATTGGTTTATCCTAGACCTTTAATAAATTCCGCTTATAGAAAGTGCTTAGAAATTCAGTTTCAAGTAGTTTTTACTGCATGTTTTCGATATTTGAAAATGTATAGATTCTTAGAAATCACCACTTAATTTATGGTTGTGGGAAGTGCCAGAAGTCCTTGGTTCCTCTCTTTTCTCCTGATAGCAAAATCTGAAAATGACATTGTCATCATGCACCAGGTTTATATCTGCCTGAAGTATGCAAAAGAATGATTATGCTCTTCTGGTGCTCAAGCAAAATAATCTAAATAAACCTACTACTTAGAAATAATTGATGATTGCTTTTTTTACAAAATTATTAAGGTGGTTTAGAGCTTACCTTTTTTTGAGTGTAAATGCCCATGACATGCAATTTATATACTTTTCATTCTGTGCAATGCCCCTGGTTATTCTCATTGTTGTAATAGTCAAATACATTTTATTTCTCCAGAAAGAAATGAATGTGGATTTCATAGGTGACAGACTTGACTCAACTTTTTCCCCTGATAGTAAAATTCAATTTTCTTTTTTAGAGTTTTAAAAGCAGAAATAATTTCACCTGATAAAATGTAAATGTAGTTAACACATTGTCTATCTCATTCATTAAGGGGGCTGTTGCCTTCAAACTTGTTTCCTGTACTTGTTCCTACCCTCACCTTCATTCCCATTATTTTATCTTGACGTTTTTAGTATTTTCCTTGTGTTAAGGAAACTTTCTTTCTTCAATAATTGATAAGATAAGGAAATCTAAGACTTCTTGTCTAGTTCATTTTTTACTGAGATGGTTCCACAGCCATCATGTGCAGCAGAAAGCACATTCTCTCCCGAGGGCAAAACAATTATCTGTGACATCATGAAGAAGTTAAACTG
Source organism: Aplodontia rufa (assembly GCA_004027875.1). Taxonomy (NCBI): domain Eukaryota; kingdom Metazoa; phylum Chordata; class Mammalia; order Rodentia; family Aplodontiidae; genus Aplodontia; species Aplodontia rufa. The sequence goes on along the minus strand of PVKS010001609.1, from coordinate 119,680 downwards.
GCACATGTGAAAAATGCTTGGTGCATTTTGCTCAATGAAAAGAGCAGAAAAAGGTTAAAGGTTATTCATGGTACTGGGGTGGCATGGAGCATAAAGAATAGAAAGCTATGAGGCATAGATGAACTTTTAAAATAATGAACCCAATTTTACTTGCTTTCTTGATATCTGAGCAATGGTCAGATAAAAAGCAATTCTGATTATTGCAGAATAAAGAGCGATGAGTGATTTTGGCCTGGAGAAATCTCACCACATTGTGAGAATGACTAAACCTTTTAAAGCATTTCCAATAAACAGGCATTCAATCAACAGTAGAACACAAATGGTAGATGTAATAGTACAATTCATAAGATCCCTTTGTTTCATACCTAGAATAACAGATCCATAAGACTAGGGAAGATATAAATTCAACCAAAAACGTAGAGAACAGAATATAAACAAAGCAGCAGCAACTGAATGTAGCAGAACTTATTAAAGGGCAAAAAGGCACACTGGTTTTTAAATAATACATAGGTTGTTTTTCCCCTTTCTCTTTTTTGTTTGGAATTGCATACCATTATGACAGTGGAGCAGAAGCGTGGTGTAATAGAAATATTTCCCTAAGAGAATCAGAAAATTCTAGGATCTATTCCCAGTTAAGCTAGTAATTGAGCAACAGCCTCAATAAACTCCAACCTCTCTCCTTGGGTTTCAGTTTCCTCATCTGTAAAATGAAAGAATTGGATTCCGTACTCTCTAAGGCCTCTTCGAGCATGAAGATTTTGTAATTCTAATTTTATGTTACAAACTTGCATTTGGTCCCAACTGAGAGAATTTAGAACCTAAAATTTGACTCCAGTGAACAGTGTATGGTAAATGAGCAATACTGTTCATATGCTTTCTCTGATTTCTGTTCACATATGAATTATTTTTCTAATTAAATATGAAGCTATATTGTTTTGTTATTTAGGAGAGGAAAACTAAGTAAAAATGAATTATACAGTAACTTTTCTGTTCTTTTTATTCCATTAGAAGGTCGGAAATGTGCCTTGAATGTTCTTGCTCTTTCCTATCTCAGATATCCTGAACATGGTCTTTAGTCTAACTCTCACTTACTCAGTGTTTATTAAGCGTGATTCCCAAATTTCTGCTTTTTCTGCTGACTGCATTTCAACATCTACTCCTTCCCACTTTCTACAGTCTTTGCCCTACAATTTTCCATTTCTCTTTCAAAACTCAGCTCAGATTCATCAATAAAATTCATTTTTTAAGCATTTACACAAAAAGCAAGTGAGAGCTAAATTTGAGGCATTAACATAAATAAGATTTCAATATATGACCTGAAGTTTTTTGAGAGTGTTAATTCTGAGATAAAGGTAGGTTATATGAGGAAGAGAAACGAAGCTGTTTAGTATTAGAGCAGAGGCTTGGAGAAAGTACCAGTTATAGCAGAATTCCGTAGTAACTCGGTTCTTGGTCCCTTTATTTATGCCATTATTATTATCATTATCATTATTATTATTTTATTCTCTATTCCTGCACTTGTCAAATTAAGTTGTTTGGATCCTGTTCACCCATGGACTGATCATCTCTCTCTCATTCACCCAGCCTGCCGAAAATAAAAGTAAAAATGTGATTTGTTTGTGGCAGAGTGATTTATTGATCTTTTTGCCCAAATAGTCCCATTTAGGCTGACTCTTGGAAGGTTTGGCCTTTCATAGCCAAAGGGGCCATTAAGTGCTTTTTTGAACAAAAGACCTGCCAGTTCTTGGAGTGGAAGAATTCTCTCCTGTAGAAGTAAGAAATTTCACTGTTTCTGCTAAATTGCACTTTCTTCTCTTCTTTACCCTTAACAATAAATCTCCTATCACTTGGAGCCACACAAATGAACTCTGTAGCATGTAACCAAATGACCCGCTATAACCATGAAAATTTGGTGATGACTTGTATATTCTGGGATGGAAGCTGGAGAAGAAAGATGCTGAGTGATATTTGCTCTGATAATTCTCACAGCCTGAGCACTATAGCAGAGCAGTGAAACTTTTCTTTTTTAACAGTATATTAGTTATTTTTTTATTTAATTTTTTTATTTTTGAGCAACCTTACAAGATTTTAACAAAACAATATAAAATGTGTATAAGATGTGTATATATTCTGGACATTGCAACTGCCCCCAGGAGTGCCCCCCCCAATTACCCTCCCTTATCCCTCCCTTCCCCTTCCCATTATAACTCTAAAAATAGTATTAGATTGTAAAGCATTACATCTTATCTGAATTTAACTCATGTTTCTAGACCAACTTTCTCATTGTCCAGGGTCTAGTCCCCACTTATTTTTTACAGTTGAAATCTGTTCTTCTATTTTCAAGGCAGTTACTCCTATTTCAAATTACATGTGTCATATAACTAGCAAGTGATGGGAAGTGGGAAGAGAAACTAGATCACCTGTCTCTTGGCCTTTTTTCTACAGCATCCACCACCTTTAAGCCTATGAGACTCTACATCATCTTTCCCCTTTTTTTCTTCCTTACCTCTTTAATGGCCATAGAAGCCTTTCTTCCTCTCCCTTCAAAACAGCAAATGATCGTTTCATCCCAGGTCTTTTAAAGTTGCTATTCACTATGACTATGAAAACTTCCCTCAAATATTCATATGATTCACTTTTTTTTTAAGCAAGAGTGACAGTGAGAGAGTGAGAGAAAGAGAGAATCATGTTTTATTTAGTTTTTCATATGGCTTTTGTTGCTGTAGCACTTTGTTGCGTATGTGGTGCTGGAGTATGAACCTGCATCCTCACCCATGCCAGGCAAGTGCTGTAATTGCTGAGACAGAGCTCCAGCCCCATGATTCACTTTCAATTTGTTCATGCCCTTATTAAAATTTATCTTCCAATTTATGCATTTGTAATCACCTATTCTTAATTTATACCACCCATTGTTCTCTATCCTGTAGTTTTTGTTTTCCAGTTTTTAATACTACATGGAATTACCTTATGTGTTGATTGGCTTGGTATTGCTGTTTCAAAAATACTTAGCAAGGGAATCTTCAGTGTCCTCTGTTCATTACAGTATCCAGAGTTCCTACTACAGTGCCTGTTGTTGGAGAGGCAGTGATCAAGAAACATTTGTTGAATGAATAAATCTAAAAATTAGTAAAGGAAAATATACTGGGAGTCTCATAGAGTTAATTAAATGTTAAGTCCAAAGAAAAATAATCATATAAGTTTCATGATTCTAGAATTTACCTCTAGACTTTCTTAATGATTGAGGCTAATGGCTCCTATGTGGTAATAGGAATACTCAGCAGCTTGGCCAAAAAAAGCTTCCATTATTTAGTTATGTAAATAGCAATATATTTAAAGTGATATGCTATTTTGGTAAATATGCTGCTAGAAAAGAGAAACTACTCCCTTGAATTTCTGATAATTTTTACTATTCAAAAGGTATTATAATTTGGACTTGGGACTTGAAATGTAGTCAGTGGGAGAGTCCTTGCCTAGCATATGCAAGGGCCTGGGTTCAATCTCTAGCACAGAAAAAACAAATACATTTATATATAAGTTATATAGCATATATATATGTGCATATATACATATATAAATAAAAGCAATCATTTGATTTTTCAAGTCATCTGAAATTATGCCTTAAAGATGTAAAAGTTATAAAATACTTCTTTTTGACGTTGTTAACAGAAATGGTTGTGTATATACAAAAGTATTTAATCAATATTAGTGCTAATTTATTTGGAGAATGCAGATTTTTCTTAATTTCATCTAAATTGAATCAAATTTAGCAGGTAAGCACTAATGACAGTTTAAAAGCCTGGTAAAAGATTGAGTGTCTAGTGCTGTGATAGCTTATGTTTCTATTGTTTTCCCCTTGAGTGAATATGAGAAGTGTGCTAACTATTTTTTGCCTGCCTGTTTATCAAGTCATTCAGGGCAGGCTTTCTGGGGCAAAACTGGTGGCCTTTAACTATAAAGAATGTCAGGTAAACAGATGTAAATTGTGTGTCTCCTGACCTAAGGGCTGAGAAACAGCATTAGGGGACAAGTGTTCCACTAGCCCAGCCCATTACCAAGAAAGGCCTCTGCCGACCTATAGGGACTGAAGGGTACCAACAGCACACAAGGAAAAACCTCACTGTTACTTAGTCACAATTTCCCTAGCAAGTTTTAAAAAAATGCACTTCATGAGCCAACATTATTCAGCTTGCAAAATCTGACTGCTCAGTTCTAAGACACTGACTATCCACCTAAAGGTCTGATTAAGAAGGAAAAATAAAGTAGTCTCTAGGGGCATGCTAATTTCAAGCTTATGTGAGTATTCTCTTAGATAAATTCACCAAGGTTACAATGTGCTTGCTTGGCAATTCATCTAGATTACGGTGAAGAGAGTGCTGTAGAAAAAATTCTTCCCTAAAAGCTAAAATAATCTTTTCCATTAGGTATGAAAAAGAAGTGCAAAAAAACAAAAAAACCCACCAGTTTCAACATGTCCACAGAACCACTGAATGATGAAGATAGGCCTGTTGCTTCTACAGGACTACACTTTGTTGTTAAGGAGAAGGGAGAGAAGAAGGCAGCAAGGAAGAAGGAAAAGAGCAAAAGAACAAGACAGAATATACTTCCTACTTTAGGTTACTCATCAGTTTAACTCCATTTTCGCTAAATTTTTGTACCTCCTTTAAGATGTGTGGGTTACAGTGAAAATGCTCAGTTAAAGGTTCTCAGTACTATATTTTAAATAAATATTAAGATTGTCATTGAAAAACTTTACCTAGAAAATCTATAAATGAAAAGGTCATGGGATGCTTCTTATCTAAATCATTCCAGCAGTTTTTATTTGACCACAATTCACTATTGTCTATTTCACAGGGCCATTCTTTGATTTAATGAATTCCGTAAAAGGTAGGTACTCTGTTAGCTTCTGATGCAGCACTCCACAAACCAAGAGAAAAGATTCTTCCTTTTGCAAAGGTTACACTCTCTTAAGACAAACCTATATTTACACAAGCATAACAAGCATACAAATGCCTCAAATAATTGCAAATATGTACAGAACATGCAAATGCATTTAAATGTAAAAAGCACCTGCAGTAAGAGTGACAAAGGAGGTCTCCAGGGACAAGTATATACTTGGTCTTAAGGATCAAGGAACTGTTCTCTGAAGATAGGACAATTGGGGAGAGGAGAATGAGGTGTAGAGGAGATAAACAGGAAGGTGGTAGGAACAGAGGATACTGGGGTATGTCTTGAGAGAATAAGAGCCATGGCTTTAGAAAAGTCCTGAATCCCAAAAGAACAGAGGTCTAAGACTAGATGAGGGTGGACAGTGGCCACAATATACAGAGCTTCTACTTTCTGATTACCTACAAAAACTTTGAGGTTGAATACCAAAAATAATATAAAGAATCCAATGTTTGAAATTACTTCAAAATAATTTTCCATGATTATTTAAAAATTCTATCACATCTCAAGTATATTACAACCTCATATATCTAAAACAAATGGCAATTCCTTAATAGAATACTGGAGAATAGAAATGCACACATCTAAATATTCACAAAAAGTGTGATTAATGAGTAAGCACTTTATAAAATATAGCTAAATATTTTAATTACTACAGCCAAGTTAGTCGTTTATATTTTGATGATTCAGTGTTGTGTTATGGGTTCATACTGACTTGTAAAAATCATTATTTTTATTTGATGTTCCTATTACATAAAGATTAAATTATTAGGTTTTCAATTTTAGCTATCCTACAATTGGGTAAATATACATTTCATAAATTCTCTAAGGTATTTTTAAAGAGAGTTACCAGGAATAAAAATGAAATAGGGAAGAAAAATTGCTATAGAAATGTTTGTGTTCTAGAGAACTTTATCCTTTTATATTTAATATAGCTTCCTTGCTATGACTTCTAGGTTTTTGAAATATTAAAATTAGATCATTTAAATAAACAAAAGCAAAATCATTAATTTGTTTGTGATGGCTGTAGATCTTATGGTTGTCAGCAGTAAACATGTCCAAGTATAGAACCACCAGGATTTTAATAGTATTCTGTTGAATGATTCTGTTGTATTGATGTGCCTGCAAAATTGATCATAAAATCTTTCCAACAACATCAATACCCTTCTTGGTGGAAAGCCATTCTACTGTTGTGTCATTCCTGTGAACAAAATTTATGAGCATCATAAGGGACACTAAGGTTTTTCATATTTATGTATTGGATTTCTGTTTATGAACAGATGCTTTCCCTTTATGTGTATGGTAAATAATTTTGTTTTGAGTCTGGTCTTGCCTCATCTAGGATATTCTCAAGTTTTTCACTGAGTAAAGGAAAAGTACAAATGTTTTGACTCCTGATTTTATTTGAATGTTACTAGAAATTTGCTAACATTTGATGATGTGATTTACCTTGTTCTTTAGCTTTCCATTTTTAACATTAAATTTAGATCCTGTGCCTCAGGATATATAATGTTTAAGTGAAGTTTTATTGAATTCCATGAATTTATTTAGTTTTACAAAACTCAAACCGCCCATCCATAAAAATCCATGCTTACTTTTAACTACACATATTCTGTCTTCTTTGAGAAAATGGGTTTGTTATTCAACATATAATTTTTAATGATAAATTTAAAAGTACTGAATATAAGTACAGTTATGTGTTAGTAGCATGGATTAGAGAACTGATTTTTAGAGACCAAGTGATACATACATATACTGTTATATCTCTTCTTTTTCATGCACATACCTGTAACGTATAGATAGATTTCTATGCTTGATACTTCTTTCCTTAAATCTTTTCTAGTACCTTGTATAGAGTAATTTTTAGTAATAATTTTATTTGGGTGAGTGAAGAAGATGAAATGGACAAGTCAGAGTGTTTCCATAGAAGAAGTTAGCAAACGATTTCAAATGAAGTGTTGGGGAAAATTGTTCATCTCACAGATGTTGATCATTAGATGCAGAGACTGTACCTTTGATCAAAATATTAATTGCAGTTTTTGCACAATTTTAGAGGTAAAAGCACATGGAAAAAAATACCTGATCTAATTTTTTCTTGGATGCATGTGGGGCAAAGGATGTGGATTAGAAGGGAGAGGAATTAATGTATATGGCTTATGCTGGATTTTTTTTTCTTTTTTGCATTGGAAAAAATAAAATTCTATATGTTACTTATCATCAGTTTTTCACCATTTACAGGCTAATTAGAGAGACTCCTTTTAAAAAACAATGCTGTATCATTTGGGTTTTGGCATTTGTCTGCTCAGAAGTAGCCAGCACACACTGGGCCACTCTTGGCTATTGACACCACAGCAGACACCTCACTTTGATGTCTTCCTGATTCCCACTGACAGAGTCTGTTGCCTGAGTGTTGAAATACAGCCCATTAATTCCAGGGAGACTTTGTCCTTTATAATAAATAGACTTAAGTTCACCATATTAGTTAGCTTCACATCATAGAAATCCATATCTTTGGGCTTTAGTGATTTTATCTACTTTCCACCGAAAACCCAATAGGAAGCTTGCGTTCTAGTTGGCATAAAATCCCTGCCGAACTGCTATGTGATTCATGAAACTTTGATAAGATCATCCTATGAACCCAATTCTATTATTTTAAAATTATATCCTCTTTTTTATTTTAAAAGTCTGTATACTGCTCCTTTTCTTTAACTATTCTTAAATTGTTGAAGTTTAGTTTTGATTTTTGCAACACAGGACAGATGGATGAAATTCAGAGGTCAGTGATTAACATTGTCCAGAGTGACTTCTAGATCACATATGGCCTCCCATCTTTAGATGGCACTAATTGTTGGAAGCAACTTCTTTATATCAAATCAGAGCATTTTCCCCATAGAAGCCAATTATACCTACTGTAGTCTATTTACAAAATCATATTTAATAATACCTCTTCCATTCAAAAATTCCTCACTAAGTGAAAACTGTTTTATATTCATTTTCTCTCTCCATATTATATCTCCCAGGTTTTGCACTAACATTTCCTTGTCACTCTGTTTATCCTTTGAACATCACCCTCACCATTACACATGACTTTCCTTTTTAATCCCTTTGAAAAAGGCTAACAGCCTAGATTATATAGAATTGTAAGGTGTTTTCTATACTATGGACAGTGGTATGCAACTCTCTCTGCCCAGGCCCACAAAGGCCACTTCTGCCTAAATTGAAGTAGTTCTGCTTAGATTCTTGACACAATTCACATGTCTTAACTGTGTTGTAGATTAAAACAACTATAACACACTTCCACCTACCTACAGTTCATATTTATATACTTATTTTTTAACACAAAGAATGATTTTGCATATTTTGGCGATTGTCATTCAAATACATATTTTTTAAAGAGAGAGAGGGACAGTGAGATAGAAAGAGAGATAGAAAGAATTAATTTTGTTTAGTTTTTCACATGGCTTTCATTGTAACCACCCTTCATTATGTGCTGGGGTTCAAACCCGCATCCTTGCACTCGTCAGGCAAGAGCCATTCCACTGATCAACCACTCCAACCCCTCAACCATATATTTAATAATCCAGGAACTCAAATTTATTTTAGCTTCTTTTTTCATTACTTATTATAAGTTTATGTCATTCATAGTATTGAATCACATGCTCTTTATATCGTTTTATCCAATATCCAGAAACATGAGAACAGGTTAGTGAAGAGAGAGAATAGCAGAGTAGAGACTTTACATGAATATGGTTGGAGTAACAGCCTTGAATTATGGAATCAAAAATTTATTTCAAATTTATTATTGCATACTGTTTGTATACTATATAATATATGTGAATGGAATCTTGAAAATTAAGAGACTCACTATATCTCATCTTAAAATATTTAGTATGTGTCATAAAAAATTCATACGTAAAAAAAGGAACTAATTTTGAGAAAACAAAACTATTCAAAAGGGAAAAATATATGGTAGTCTTTACTACTCATCAGGACATGTTTCAAGACCCACAGTGGAAGCCTAAAATCCCAGATAGCAGTCCTATATACTGGGTTGTTTGGGTTGTTTTTTTTCTTTTTTGTTTGTTTTGTTCTTTTCCATCTCAAGTAAGCACTTACCATTCACTGTGACTGTAATTTTTGAAATTTAAGATATAACTACACAAGTAGTGACTTACTCTTTCCTTCTTCATAATTCATGAACAGAATATTTGTTCTTGTTATAGATCTCAGCAACCTTAGCACAAAGTTATTTTCTTTATTAAGATGAAAATGATTATGTTTTCACTTAAAGGAAGTACTTTATATGTTGTCTTTGACACATATGAATTACTAGAACTTTGGGATCTTTATTAAGGAAAATAAGGGGTTACTTGAACACAAGCACTGAATATCACAATGATTGATCTGATAACCAAGAAAGCCCTTGAGTGAGTAACAGGCAGGTAGAATATAAAGTATGTATGCTTTAAAAGAAGGAATGATTCATGCTCTGGGTAGGAGGGAGCAAGACAGTGCAGGATTTCATTATGCTACTCAAAATGGAAGCAAAATTTAAAATTTATGAAATGTATACTTCTGAAATTTTCCTTGTAACATGTTCAAACTGTGGTTGCCTGCAGGTAACCAAAACACTGGAAAGTTTAAGTGTGTGTAAGGGGGGGGCAGTTATAGAGTTGAATAGTAAGGAGGAGATATTCTGAAGGTATGTGAGTAGATCCATAAAACAACTTTGACATTATGCTTGCTTGATTTAGAAAATGTATTCAAAGATAATTTTTTTCAGTAATAAGATACGTGATATTCTTATTTCTAAATAAATAATCATCATCTAAAATATATTTATGGTAATTATAGGAGGAATTCGTGAATTTTTCTGACAGCTCTACCATTAGACCACTGGCTTGTTTTTAAATTTGATATGCTATGCTTCAAAAAGTAACTAATAAAATAAAAACCATTTATATGCTTATCTTCAACTATGGTTGGGGGATATAAAATAAGTAGAAAACATAAAGCCTAGACTTACACTGGCTTACCAAAACTGAAAGAATAATGTCTTATATTAATCAGTGATTTGCCACACTGCATGGGATTGATAAGTGAGAAGTCCAGTTGCTAAGAGACACAGGTGGGTCAAGTGTGTTGGATCAAACTTCTTTGAAGTTTTGAATTGAGTTGTGGTTTGAAGGCAAAGAATGAGATAGATGTTCCAGGAGAAACTTTTAGTAATCCGTGAGCCGTGGAAATACATAGCACAGGGCAGTAAAGGAGATTGAGAAGGCCATCTTCACCTGCACCTTATCCCAGTTTAGGACCTTATCCATTCTGTCCACAGTAGCTGGCTGTCCTAGAAATTGTCAGGGTCCAAAGCTCTTTCTAGAGCAGTGGTTCTCAACAAGTACAGGATCAAAATTCCAATTTCACACTGATTGGTAACTGGTTTTGATACCTTTAGTTTTCCAATGACAGCAATATTCTGTTCCTTGCCTTCATACCATGTCAGTTCTACCTTGCAAAATTACTGCTTTCATACAAAATTGATGTTTAAGAACCTATAAGCATGGCCAATAGTCCATGTCTATTACATACAGACTGACAGTAATGTTCATTCATAATAGTAATTGCTAACAATTAATTAGTGAAGATTTTTACATGCAAAATACTGAAGATTGAGCCAAATGTTTTTCATGTATCATCTCATTTAAATTATGGAATTGACATTACCCCATATAGTTTAACATTCACACATTTTTAAAATAAATTTATTTATTTTATTCAGAACTAAATGATTGCCAAGTATTATTTGGCTTCTCAGGAGAGTAAAAAGGAAGCTGCCATTGTTGATTCTTCCCCTAGATTCCTCCTTCTCCTCCCTCCTTCTCTTTTCTCCTCCCTCACTCTCCATTATCCTTCCTCTCTCTCCTCTTCCTCCAGTCTCTCCCTTCCCCTCCCCTTACACATCTATGGTTCCCCTAGACTTTGTGTTGCTTAGACTTTGGCAGGTTTAGCACATAAGCTTCACTACCTTTCACCCAAGTCTGGGTTTTGTTCTGGCTTCCACAAATGAGGGAAAACATTTGTACATTGAATCTTTGGATTTGGCTAAATTAGCTCAGCTTAATTTTTTTAAATGAGAAATTTATTATTGAACAACCATACAAAGTTTTAACAAAATAATATAAAATGTGTATAGATTGTGGATATTAGATTTACCCCCAGAAGTGTCCCCCCAATTACCCATCCTTATCCTTCCCTTCCCCTTCCCACAGTATCTCTAAAAAAGTATTAGGTTGTAAAACATTACACCTTATCTGGATTTAACACATGATAATAGACCACCTTTCTCAATGGCCAGGGTCTAAATCCAGCCTCCACAGATGAGTGGAGACATTCGACCCATGGTTCTCTGGGTTAAGCTGATTTTACTCAGCATAATTTCTTCCATAGCCATCCATTTACGTTCAAAGGCTGCAAGATCTTTGTTTCTAATTGCTGTGTAAAATTCCATGGTATATATGTACCACAGCTTTTGGATCCATTCATCCAGTGAGGGACATCTGGGTTGTTTCCATAGTCTAGCAACAGTAAATTAAGCTGCTATGAACATAAATATGGCTGTCACTATATTGTGTTGATTCTAAATCCCCTGGAAAAATACCCAGGAGTGGAATAGCAAGATCGTATGGTGGGCTCATCCCTAGGTTTTTGAGGATTCTCCACACTGCTTTCCAGAGGGGCTGTACCAGTCTGCAGCTCCACCAATAGTGTGTTAGCGTGCCTATCTCTTCACACCCCCTCCAGTATCTATTATTGTTTATTTTCTTCATTTTTGCCATTTTGAGTGGCGTAAGGTGGTATCTTAATGTAGTTTTCATTTGAATTTCACTGAATACTAGTGATTTGGAGCACTTTCTCATGTATTCATTGGCTTGATCAATGTCCTCTGTTGAGAAGTTTCTATTTAGCTCTTTGGCCCATTTATTAATTGGGTTGTTTGTGTTTTTGTAGTTGAGATTTTTAAGGATTTTGTAGATTCTGGTTGTGAGACTCCTGTCAGAGGAATCATAGCCCATGATTCTCTCCATTTCCATAGGAAACCTCTTGACTCTTTTGATTGTTTCCTTGGTAGTACAAAAGCTTTTTAGCTTTACGGCATCCCATTCACTGATTTTTGACTTTACTTCCTTCACTTTAGGAGACATGCTGAGAAAGTCTTTGCCTACTCCCAAATGCTGAAGTATTGGACCTAATTTGTCTTCCATCAGTTGCAAGGTAGCTGGTTTAATTCCTTGCTCCTTGATCCATTTTGATTTGATTCTTGTGCAAGGAGAAAGATATGGGTCTAATTTCAACTTTCTGCAAGTGGCTGTCCGGTTTGTCCAGCACCATTTGTTGAAGAGGCTGTCTCTCCTCCATGTAATGTTTTGTTGCCCTTTGTCAAAAATCAGATGTTAAAGATTTGAGGGTTTGTTTTAGGGTCTTCTATTCTATTCCATTGGACTTCTTTCCTATCTTGATACCAGTACCACGCTGTCTTTGTTATTACAGATCTATAGTATAGTTTTAAATCTGGTCTGGCAAAACCGCCTGTTTGATCTTTCTTGCTTAGCAGTGTTTAGGCAATTCTAGGTTTCTTATTGTTCCTAATGAATTTGAGAATTGCTTTTTCTATGTCTATAAAGAAGGACATTGGTCTCTTTATAGGGATAGTATTAAATCTATATAAAGCTTTCCGTAGAATGGCCATTTTTATTACATTAGTTCTGCCTAACCAAGAGCATGGGACATCTTTCCATCTTTTTAGGTTGTCTTGGATTTCATTCTTCAGTGACCAATAGTTTTCGTTGAAGAGGTCTTTGCTTTCCCTTGTAAGGTTAATTCCCAAGTATTTTATTTTATTTTTTGAAGATATTTTGAATGTGACTGATTTCCTGACTTCTTCATCAGTCCTATTATTATTAGTGTATAGGAAAGCTATTGATTTATATGTGTTGATCTTGTATCCTGCCACTTTGATAAATCTGTTTACAAGTTCAGGCAGTTTACTGATGGAGTTTTTTGGATCTTCCAGATACAGGATCATGTCATCAGCAAAAAGTGAGAGTTTGACTTCCTCTCTTCCCATTTTTATCCCTTTGATTTCTTTTTCTTGCCTAATTGCTCCAGCTAGGGTCTCAAGAACAATATTGAATAAAAGTGGTGAGAGTGGACAGCCCTGTCTTGTTCCCAATTTTAGTGGAAATGCTTTCAGCTTTTCTCCATGTAGTATTATACTAGCTGAGGGTTTAGCATATATAGCCTTTACATAGTTCAGAAATAATCCTTTGAACCCTATCTTCTCTAGAGTTTCGAACATAAAAGGGTGCTGGATTTTATCAAAGGCCTTTTCTGCATTCATTGAGATGATCATATTGTTTTTGTCCTTGATTCTATTTAAGTGTTGAATTACGTTAATTGTTTTGCATATGTTGAACCAGCCCTGCATACTTGGGATGAAGCCTACTTTATCATGATGGATTATCTTCTTTATAAGTTTTTGAATATGGTTTGCTAGTACTTTATTAAGGATTTTTGCATCCAAGATCATCAGGGATATTGATCTGTAATTTTCTTTTTTTGATGTATGCTTGTCGAGTTTTGGTATCAGAGTTATGGTTGCTTCATAAAAAGTGGATGGGAGAATTCCCTCCTTTTCAATTTCTTGAAATAACTTAATAAGGAGAGGTGTTAGTTCCTCCTCAAAAGTGTGATAAAAATCAGTGGGGAAGCCATCAGGTCCTGGGCTTTTCTTCTTTGGTAGACTTTTAATTGCAATATGGATTTCAGTGCCTGTGATTGGGCTATTGAGGAATTCAATATCATCCTGAGTCAATTTAGGGATGTTGTATGTGTCAAAGAAATTTATCCATTTCCTCCAAATTATCAATTCTGAAGGAGTATAGGTTTTCAAAATATGATCTTATAATTTGTTGGATTTCCATGGGGTCAGTGGTATTCACTCCTTTTTCATTGGAGATTTTATTGATTTGCTTCATTTCTCTCCTTCTCTTGGTTAGACTCGCTAGTGGTAGGTCTATCTTGTTTATTTTTTCAAAGTACCAGCTCTTTGTTTCATCAATTCTTTTTATTGTTTTTCTGTTTTCAATTCCATTGATTTCAACTCTGATCTTGATAATTTCCTGTCTTCGGCTGGCTTTGGGGTTAGATCGTTCTTCCTTTTGAAAGGCTTCGAGATGAAGCATAAGCTTATTTATTTGGGATCTCTCTTTATTTTTAATGTGGGCACTCATTTTAATGTGGGCACTATAAATTTTCCCCTTAGGAAAGCTTTCATGCTGTCCCAGAGGTTTAGATATGTTGTGTCTTCATTTTCTTTCGCTTCCAAGAATTTTTGGATTACTTCTCTCATGTTTTCCTGAATCCATTCTTCATTTAGTAGAGTATTATTCAATCTCCATGAATATGTGTGTTTTCTGTTATGATTATGACTGTTGATCACTAGGGTCATGGCATTGTGGTCTGAAAGGACACATGGGATGATGTCTACTTTTTATATTTGCTGAAATTTTCTTTATGAACCAGAATATGGTCTATTTTGGAAAAGGATCCATGTGTTGCAGAGAAGAAGGTGTATTCTGCTAACTTGGGATGGAAAATTCTATATATATCTATTAAGTCCATTTGGTTTATGGAGTTATTTAGGCTGGAGATTTCTTTATTAATTTTTTTGTTTTGATGATCTGTCTAATGGTGACAGTGGAGTGTTGAAGTCTCCCAGTAAATTGTGTTGTGATCAACAACTGGTTTGATGTCATGAAGTAATTTATTCAGGTGGTTGGGTGTGCTGTTGTTTGGAGAGTAAATATTAACTATGGTTTTTTCTTCCTGTTGAAGGGTTCCTTTTAGTACTAAGTAGTGGCCTTCTTTATGTCTTTTGGTTGATTTATGTTTGAAATTTACTTTGTTGGATATATGTATAGCGATGCTGGCTTATTTTCTTGGGCCGTAAGCATGGTAGATTTTTTTCCATCCATTCACTCTTAATCTGTGGATGTCTTTGCCTGTTAGGTGAGTTTCTTGTAAGCAGCATATAGTTGGATTTTGTTTTTTGATCCAGTCTGCAAGTCTGTGTCTTTTGAGTGGTTCATTTAGACCATTCACATTCAGTGTTAAGATAGAAGTGTGTAATTGATTCGTAGTCATTGTGTCTTAATTGTTTGTGGTTGCCTTGTTGGTTATTATGCTCAGCATAATTTCTTCCATTGCCATGTATTTACCTTCAAAGGTCATAATATCTGTGTTTCTAACAGCTGATTCAAACTCCATGGTATGTATGTGTGTATATGTTTATATATAAATATATTCCACAGCTTTTGGATCCATTCATCCAGTGAGAGGCATCTGGGTTGATTCCATAATTTAGCTATTGTAAATTGAGCTACTATGAACATTGATTTTGCTGTGTCACTGTAATATGCTGATTCTAGTTCTTAT
>PVKS010001609.1:0-104142 GCA_004027875.1 Aplodontia rufa | reverse complement strand
CCTGTGTTTCTAACAGCTGATTCAAACTCCATGGTATGTATGTGTGTATATGTTTATATATAAATATATTCCACAGCTTTTGGATCCATTCATCCAGTGAGAGGCATCTGGGTTGATTCCATAATTTAGCTATTGTAAATTGAGCTACTATGAACATTGATTTTGCTGTGTCACTGTAATATGCTGATTCTAGTTCTTATGGGAAAATACCCAGAAAAGGAATAGCTGTGTTGTATGGTGGATCCATTCCTAATTTTTTGAGGAGTTGCCACACTGCTTTCCAGAGCAGCTGTATTAGTCTGCAGTTCTACCAACAGTGTGCTACTGTTCCTTTCTCTGCAAAATACTTCCAGTATCTGTTACTGTTTATCTTCTTCATGTTCGGGAATCTGACTGAAGGGAGGTGAAATTTTAATGTATTTTTTTTAAAGTGAATGAGAGACAGAGAAAGGGAGAATCAATTGTATTTATTTATTTTTTTTCAATCTGGCTTTCCTTGCTTCAGCACTTGTGTATGTGGTGCTGAGGTTTGAATCCGCATCCTCATACATGTCAGGTAAACACCATTAACCGCTGAGCCACTGCTCTAGCCCCCATAATGTAGT
This sequence comes from Aplodontia rufa, assembly GCA_004027875.1. Lineage (NCBI taxonomy): Eukaryota > Metazoa > Chordata > Mammalia > Rodentia > Aplodontiidae > Aplodontia > Aplodontia rufa. The sequence goes on along the minus strand of PVKS010001609.1, from coordinate 103,537 downwards.
TTTGATTCATATTTCTCTGACTACTAATGACACACACACATCTTAAAAATACCTTCTATATGTTCATTCATTCAATTATTCATTTAATGCATATTTTGTTTTAGCTATTATAGTATGGTGATTAAGCTCAACCTGGGACAATTTTTCCCTCTAAATGACATTAGGTAATATCTGAAGATATTTTTGTTTGCTATATCTTAGGCCACTACTGGACTTTGGTGGGAAAATGACATGAACCGTATAAACCACCTTGCCATTCACAGAGCAGCCCCTCACAATAAAGGATCATCCAGCATGCGTGTCAACAGGGCTGAGGTTGAGAACCATAATAATAAGGTTAAGGAATATAATGTCTAAAAAAAATCAGACAGCCTCTGCCCTGGTAGAGCTCATGTCACTGGTTAGGAAGTGAGATATAAAATCAATAACCACAAATTAAATACATAGGTATTAAATGTGATAAACTGAAGGAACTTAAAATATATGGTGCTAAAAAGAATAAAACTGAAGGAATTCATTTAGATTCCGTTAGAGGGAAATGCCTGGGAAAGAAGCCTCTTTGAAAAAATAGTATTTGAAATGTAATCTAATGGAAAAATAGTAGTTCAGAAGGCTAAGTGTGTGCAGAGGATCTAAGGAAGGTAAGAGCATTATACATTCAAACAGTAGGAGAAAAACCATGGAGAAAAGCCAATGGGAACAGACAAGAGTGAACTGGGTTGTGTGCAGGTGAGAAATGAGGCTGGTCTCTGATTGTCTTATGTATATAGTCTTTTCTCTCTAATCAGATTGCAGACTCCCATGAGGAGAACATGACAAATACAGTATTTATTTTCTATCCCATGGAGCACTTTGAACAATATTGGTACATAATAGGTACACAGTAACTTCTTGCTAACTTGACTTGGGCAATTTTTTTCTTGGAATCCAATTTCTAGATTGTATTATGCCTGTTTCCACTTTTGGGGAATGGTAGTTCATTTGACAATCTTTCTGATTAATTCAGGGATTGCTTTCAATCTCAGACTCTACCTGAGCTTTGCCATTTGTCAGGCAGCTCCCGTGTCTGCAGGCTGCCTGGGGCTGCACTGAGTATTTTATATAACCAATATTGGTAAATCACTTGTTGTCAGCTGGCCTTATTTTGGAATTTGAATAAAAATCATAAATGTTATTCTTCATGGAGAATTCTTACTAAATACCATTTTCCTCGCTATTGGGTATTTGTAAATCATTTAAATACTAGGGCAAATAGTTGCTTTGGAATACTTTGTTATAGGAGGAATTCAGATTAAAACACCCTGAATTGCCACAATCCATTTAATATCAACAATAATCCAATATAAACACTCATAAAATATTTTAGCAGAAATGCTCTTTGGAGCCTGAGATTTTCTTTCATTTCTATTATTATTAAGACAACAAATTTTAAAAAGGATATATCTTATAAAGAATACTTATGATTCATTCAAAATACTGTGAATTTATATTATATTTCATAAAGTAAATACTAATATATGTATGATTATTTTACCTTTTTTGTTCATTTGTTCTGTATGGGGAATTGAACCCAAGGGCACTTAACCACTGAGCCACAGGCTCAATACTTTAAAAAAAATTTTTTTTTTTGATGCAAAGTCTCATTAAATTGCTTAGGGCCTTGCTGTGTTGCAGAAACTGGCTTTGAACTTGCCATCATCCTGCCTCAGCCTCACCAGATGCTGGAATTACAGGCATATGACATTGCACCCATCTATTTTTTATCATTTTTAAATGAAAGTTAATAGAATCATCTTGATTTGAATTGGTGAAATTTTCATTATGCTTACACTACAGAAAAGATAAAGGACTGATCTTTAACATTATATAAAAGCACTAACATGTTTCTACTATACTAGGAAAACAAAATACTTTCTATTAATAATTACACATTACATATACGATGGGTCTCCAGTTAAATATACTGAAATTAACATATAGTTAGATTACTTTCTTCATGTTTCCTATTGTGTTTAGCATGTAATGTGCTCCATAAATGATTATTGAGTGGCAGTACAAACACTTATTACAAACCTAATTTTGTCATATGCCCTGCAATAAAAATTGATAATTTTTGTATGTATATGTACATATATATATATAGCACCTATTTCTATAATTCCAATAGAACTTTACTTTAAGCAGTATTTAAATTTATAAGAATTCAAAATACCTGCCTAATTAGCACTTTGCTCTTTTTCTGTTCTCTTGATTCACAAATTGCTTGCTTTCTGGAATTAGGCAGACATTCTTCCTCTAAGGCTGCAAAAATGGCACAAAGTTATCAAAAGGTCAGTTCAAGCTCATGTTCTTTTGGCCTCTTGCCCACCCAGAAGATAAGGTTCAGGATAAAAGACAAGGTAATCACTGTGGAGAATATTGGTGTTTGGACAAGTGAAAAAATAAAATATATGAAAATTCATGGTCCTTCATTGGCATGCATACTGTTCTTCCATTTTCATCAGACAGTAAGTGAGAAGAACCTGAAGTCTTGTATGTGTTAACAGAGTTCTTTTAGATGCTGGACAGCTTCTTTAAATAAATGCTCAGCATGTTATGAAAAATCCTAACACTGAATTCAAGAATAGACTTCTTCATCACATGGGGACCTAAATGTGCATGGTGATTTTCATGATGGACCACTATTAACAGAACATTTGCACTAATAGCAAAATGCTTGGAAGATAAGCGGCATCTCATGAGATGACGTTACCATATAGGATGCCGAGGCAGGTGTGAGATTTACAGATCATTAGGCATACTGATTACATCCAGCATTAAATTAATACGGAGAGATAAGAAGAATATCAGTTTTGCAAATGAATTTGGAAAGCACTTTCTGCTTAACCTCTAATCTAAGTACTACAGGTGAGGTTAAGAAATTTTCCTCTCTATAACAAAATGTAATGAACATATTGAATTGCACTGCAGAGAGAGTGGCAAGCCCTAAATATGCACCTTTCTCTAAAGGATAATCATCCTTAAGTCATATATATGTGAATGAGAGACACTGCATGATTTATGATACTCTGGAGGCATAACATGTTGGAGTTGAAAGTGACCTTAGAAATCATCTAAAACTGTCTGCTTCATTTTGTAGGCGGTGAAACTGACACCAGTGGAGTCAAATGATTTCTTGAATTTTCATGATAAATTTCTGAAAGGTTTTCATGCTAATTTTCCTACTCTACAACCCCACTTAGGTTTGTATTACCACAGAGAGAGAAAAAATTAAATATCATATTTGTAATCACAGAATTCAAAATTAAATTTGGAATCATTGCTTGCTACTAATTATTTAATGAGTAATTTCCAGGTTAAAATCACTGAAGAACAAAACAATTGGTTAAAGCAAATGCCTAATGTATTTCATACCTGTAGCTTGTTTTGAAGCTAGAAGAAAATGTGCTTAAAGGGCTCAACGTGTATCTTGCAGTGTGTAAAAGAAAGGCATTTTTAGTTAGCTGTTGAGTTGTTGCTTTTTGCCATGAAGGAAATAATGCACTTTGTTTTGCTTTTCTCAAAGCTTCATTCCTCATGTGTCTCAGAGTGACACAAATAGACAAGCTGACAGCAGATTTATTACATAAAGCTCAGTTGAAAAATTAAATGACACTGCTAAAAGTCATAGTCAGCCTGAACACCTGCTTGCCATTACAGGAGTGAGTGAGCACTAAAAAAACCAGAATAATAAAGTGGTGAAATATTGGTGAGAAAAATGAGGTAGGGAATAAATCACTAATTTGACCACTCTTGACTGATCAGAGCACAGATTTTCTTTTAATCTGTCCCATGTTTAAATTCTTTGCCTTTCCAAGTAGAGAGGAGTCTAGTGTTGTCCAATAATCTGTGAGGTTATCTCCCCACATTTTTTCAATGATAGAATTATTTAATAGCATTTTTCCATATTTCCTTAGGTTATCTGTTGATAATTAAAGGAAACTAGTTTCCTTTAGAAAACATATGAACATGTCCCACCAAACTGAAATCAGAGACCTGGAGAATGTTTGAATTATATAGTATTAGGTGACACTGGAAATAAATTGATATAAATAATACTAAATAAATAGTAAAGATGAAAGTAATCATTCATGAAGTAAAAATTGAAAGAGCAATGGATTTTTCTAATTTTTATTAGATGTCTAATAATGATTTGTGAAATGAGGTAGACTCTAAAGGTTTAATTAAAAATAAAACATGAATTTGCATCCACTATTGAATATGAAATGGGTAACTGAAATCTATTTTATTATAGGCCTTTTTTTATGTCTCCCCTTTATATTGTGTGAAGAGGACAATGTAATGACTCCTGTGTTCTTTATTGTTTAAATTTCTACAATCAGGGTAGAATTATAAGGAAATAAATGTATCTTTGGAGTCTAGAAATTTTAGTGAGTGTGAATAACATGCCCAAAGGTAAAACTAATCTCACGTCTTATTGAATATGTGCCAACACTTTCTCCCCTTTATGATTAAGGAATGAAGTTATTTCAAAAGAGCTGCAGGGTTTATTATCCCAGCATTCTTATGCAGTGTGAGTGAAATAATATGAACAGAATAAAAATATTTTTACTGTGAGTGCAACCTGGATAATAAGTATATGTGAACACAGAAGTATATCTTATAAAGAGAAACATCAAAAATAATTCTATTTTTTTCCCCAGGGGGAAGAAGTGGGAGGTGGACAATAGCTTCAATAGTTCACTCTTTTGCTTAAAAGTCTTAAAATTCCCTAATGTGTTTATTCAAAATTAACCTAACACAATATTGTTCTTTATGGTTGTCTGATTTGCTTTTAAGGATGTTCTCCCCATCTTAACAAGTTAAAAGCAGAATGAAAGCAATAGAGCTTTGTGAGTCCTTTTTGATGAATAGAACCCCTAGTAGAAATCTAATAACTTCAAACATAAAATATTGATCCCACTCTACTTATTCTCGTGAATTGTTTTAATATTATAGCATCTTATGTTTTCAAAATTACATGAAAAACAAAATATAAGGTGAAAGTTTGCGTTCCAAAATATCTGTGGCTTTTTCTTCCTAATGTTGAAGGTCAACTTCTTTTTGTTGAATTATTATAGTGGCACTTAACATGACAAAGTGTTCAAATTAACCCGGGTACTAATGAACCTACATGATGCCAGTAGGAAACCTGTGTTTTGTACTTGCCACTGACTTCTTACTACCCTCAGATAGATAGAAAATAGTGGAAGAGTTAGCAGGTACTTTAATTTGTCATCTTTTTCTCCCATTTCTTAAACATGATTACAATATGACCCATATCACTTAAATATGTAATCAATATGCATTCAAGATATGAAAATATCTGTTGCTTAAAATCTACTTGCCTTCATATCCAAGAATTTCTTGACTGTTATTCTCATTTCCTCTCTGGTCCATTCTTTATTTAAGCGGGTATTGTTCAATATCTATGTATTTATGTACTTTCTGCTATTTTTCTTGCTGCTAATTGCTAGGATCATACCATAATGATCTGATAGGATAAATGAGATTATATCAACTTTTGTATTTGCTAAGCTATCTTTTGTAAACTAGGATATGTTCTATTTTGGAGAAGGATCCATGTGCTGCTAAGATGATAAACTCAATAACTTTGGGATGGAATATTCTGTTGATGTCTATGAAGTCCATTTGATTTATAGAGTTGTTTTGGCTGGAGATATCTTTCTTGATTTTTTGTTTTGATGATCTATTAAAGTCCCTCAGCATTATTGTGTTGAGTTCAACAAATTATTTAATGTCATAAAGTATTTTTTACACATATTTGATAGTGTTGGATTTTGGGGCATAGATGTTTATTATGGTTATATCTTCTTGAGGAAGTGTTCCGTTTACTATGATGCAGTAGCCTTTGTCTCTTCTGACTAATTTTTGCTTGAAATCTACTTTGTCAAATATAAGTATCACAACTCCAGCTTGTTTTCTTGAGCCATATTAAGACACAACATAGCAAAATATCTGGGACAGTATGAAGACATTATTAAGAGATTACTTTATAGCACTGGATGTCCTCATCAAAAATTACGACAGCCCAATTAAATAAGGTTATGCTCTAACTCAAATCCCTACAAAAGAAGAACAATCCAATCCCAAAGCCAGCAGAAGACAGGAAATAATCAAGATCAGAGCTGAAATCAATGAAACCGATAAAAAAATACAAAGAATCACTGAAACAGAGTCAGGGATTTGAAAAAAAAAAATAACAGATTCCTAGCCAAGCCCAACTAAAGAAACAATGCAATGAAACAGATAAAAAAAAAAACAAAAACAGAAATGAAAGTGGAGACCACAACCAACCCATCTGAAATCCAGAGGACTGTCAGAACCTATTTTGAAAAACTATACTTCTCCAAGTTGGATAACTTGGACATATACCGAGCCACATATGCCATTCCCAAATTGACACAGGAGGATATTGAAAACCTAAACAGACAAATATAAGGTAGCAAAATTGAAACAGCAATCAAAAACCTTCCAAAAAAGAAAAGCCCAGGACCTGATGAATTCTCAGCAAAGTCCTATCAGACATTTACAGGAGAATAAATACCTCTACCTTTTAAGTTATTCTATGAAATTGAGATGGAACCCTCTTAAACTCTTTATGACGCAACCATAACCCTGATACAGAAACTTTGCAAAGATACATCAAGAAAAAACTACAGACAAATATCCCTGATTAATCTAGATGCAAAACTCCCTAATAAAATTCTAGCAAACCACATCTAAAAACACATCAAAAAGATAATACACCAAATCAAACAGGCTTCATTCCAGGGATGCAAGGCTATTTCAACATATGCAAACCAATAAATGTGATTCATCACATAAACAGAATTAAAGACAAAATCACATGATCATCTCAGTTGATGCAAACAAGGCTTTTGAAAAGATCCAACAACCCAATGCTGGAGAAGAAGGAACTTAACTTAGTAGTGTAAGGTCCATTTGTGACAAACCCACAGCCAACACTATGCTAAATAGAGAAAAACTGAAAGCATTCCCAACACACTTTAGAACAAAACAAAACCATCCAATCTTAATGCTCTTATTTAATTGTCCTTAAAATCCTAGCCACAGCACTCAGACATGAGAAGGAAATCAAAAGGATTAGAACAGGGAAAGATGATATGATACTATTCTTAGAAGACCCAAAAATTTCCATTAGAAGACTTCTAGAGCTTATAAATGTATTCAGCAAAGTGGCAGAATACAAGGTCAACACAAACAAATCAATAGTTTTCCTATACTGCAACAGTAATTTGGCTGAAGAAGAAATCAGAAAATTTGTCACATTCACAATAATCTCAAAAAGAATAAAATACTTGGGAATTAATCTAATAGAGGAAATAAAAAAACCTCTACAATGAAAATTATTGACAACTGAAGAAAGAAATTGAAGAAGATCTGAGCAGATGGAAAGACATTCCATGTTCTTAGTTAGGTAGAATCAATATAAATAAAATGGCCATTCTGCCAAAGGCTCTGATAGATTCAGCATAATTCCTATCAAGATACCAATGTCATTCTTCACAAATATAGAAAAAATTCAATTATAAATTCATTTGATTTGGAACAATAAGAAATCAGGAATAGCCAAAGCATTACGTAAAAAAAAAAGAAGCAGGCAGTTTCACCATACCTGATCTAAAATTATATTATAAAGCTGTAATAACAAAAACAGCATGCTATTGGTATTGAAATATGCATGCAGACCAATGGAATAGAATAGAAGACACTGAGACAAACCCACAGATATTTAACCAACTGATATTAGACAAATTGGGCAAAAATATAGGTTGGAGGAAAGACTACTTATTAAACCAGTGGTGCTGGACAAACTGGAGAGCCATATTGCAGAAAATTGAAAGTAGATTCTTATCTGTCACCTTCCACAAAAAGTAAATCAAAATGCATCAAAGAATTAGAAACTAAACCAGCAACCATACAATTATTAGAAGAAAAACTAGGATCAATATTCCACCACATTGGTGAAGGCACCTTCTTCCTTAATAAGACTCCCATAGCACAATAATTAAAAACAAGAATCAATGAGTTGGATGCCATTAAACTAATAAGTTTCTGAAGAGCTAAGGAATTAGTCAAGAGTGTCAAAAGAGAATATACAGAATGGGAGAAAATCATGGCCTTTTACTCCTCTGAAAGTGGCTAATATCCAGAATATTCAAAGAAGCCAAAAATCTTAGCACCCAAAACACAAACACTCCAATCAATAAATTGGCTATGGAACTAAATAGAAACTTCTCAATAGAGGAGGTTCAAAAAGCCAATAAATATATCAGAAAGTGTTCTTTATCACTAACAATCAGAGAAATGCAAATTAAAACTATATTAAGATTTCACTTCCCTACAGTTAGAATGGCAAAGATGAAGAATATGAACAATAACACATGCTGGAGGAGTAGGGGGGAGAAAGGAACACTCTAACACACTGTTGGTGGGACTGTAAACTGATCTAGCTGCTCTGGAAAGCAGTATGGACACGTATCAAAACATAAAGGATGGAACCATCGTATGACCCAAATATCCCATGCCTGAGTATTTTCCCAGAAGACCTAGAATCAAGACATAATACTGACACAGCTACATCAATATTTATAGCAGCTCAATTTACAATAGCTAAATTATGGAATCAACACAGATCCCCTTCACTGGATGAGTGGATACAAAAACTATATATACACACAGACAATGGAGTTTTAATCAGGTGTTAGAAAGAATGGTGTCATGGGTTTTGTAGATAAATTAATGAAAAATGAAAAAATCATGCTAAGAGTAATAAGCCAAACACAGAGACTTAAAGGTTCAATGTTTTCTCTCATATGTGGAAGCTAGAGTAAAATTTAGGATAGGATGATGTTAGTCAAATTTATTTAACACACCCACCAGATTAGAAGTAACACATAATGTGGGTGAACTATTGCTATGAAGGGGAAGGAGAGAAGTTGGGAGAGGGTAGGAAGGGATAAGGGATTATCAAAACTCTAGGGTTCACTTGATTCCCATGAGTAGTCAAATTATACTCAGTCAGGCATATAAATCTAGAAATTTCAAATTAATAGCCATGTATGTGGTCATTTATTTCTGTAAATGGGGGAATTACAGAGGAGATAAGGAATCTGGGAGTGGGTAAAAGAGGGAGATCGTGACAAGGATCAGGATTGGGTTTAAGTTACTCTGCCATTGTGTATACATGTATGAATGGGTAGCAATAAATCCCTTCAATATGTAAGACTATGTAGAACTAATAATTAAAAAAAAATAAAGATTGGGCAGGAGTGGTGGCTCAGCAGTTATGGTGCTTGCCTGGCATGTAAAAGAACACAGGTTTGAACCTCAGCACCATGTACACAACAAAGTGTCAGAGCAACAAAAGACACATGAAAAACTAAAACTAAAAACTGATTCTCTCTTTTCTCTCTCTCTCTCTCTCTCTCTCTCTCGCTGTCCCTCTCTCTTCAAATAAAATAAAATAAAATAAAGATATACTTGGTTTGATGTGGACTTATTATCTGTGGTGCTGTAGCAAAAATTTACCCTCCTCAGCAAGCCTTAGGAATCATTTCTCCTAGACACTGCTGGAACAAAATAATATAATATATTCACATCAATTGACAGATCAGAGCTTTCACTTGCAAGACGTAGATCAAGAAAACAATCGGAAACTCACGAATGATGTCTCTTAATATTTAAAATTATAAATCATCCTGATACCTATAAATTATGGTTCCCTTACCTTTACAAATAAGTCTAACACCAGAAATAACTGATTTCAATTTGAATTCTTGGATTTCTTTAAATTTCTCTTACCATAGTGATATAGATAGAACTAGCCACTGTTCTCTATTCTCCTACTCTACTTTACATCCCAGACTACATCTTATCCTAGAAGATTTTTTTGTTTGCAAATATGGATACCTCAAATCCTATGTCCATGCAGCATCTGTGTCCTTAAAGATAACTGCAAAACCCAGACTTGGGTGAAAGGTTGTCAAACTTGTGTATTACACTCAGCAAAGGCGTAGCAACATATAATCTAAGGGAACCATATATATGTAGGGGGAAAAGGGGAGAGAAGATGTAGGAGGGAGGGAGCTAGGGTGATAATCAACAATGTAGAATACTCTTTTCCACCCCAAGAATCCAAATAAAATTTTGCAATCATTTAATCCTGGTAAATTTACAATGTGAACATTTACATCAGTTGTAGGTGGGGAATATAGAAGAACCAAGAGATGGGGGAGTGGGTGATAACTCTGAGTGTGGTTTAGGAGCAATTTGATAACATATTGTTACTTTATATGCATTTATGATTGTACAAAAACTCAACTCCTTAATAAAAAACAATTGCCTATTGGTTTAGCAGTGGAAAAACTAGAACCCTACAGAAAAGAGACCCAGGTGCACTCAGACTAATTCAAATTCATTTGGAGGAGTTCTAAGCACTTGTGAACTTAGATGTAGTGTTGAGTCCCTGGCCAGCTGCAGTATTAACAACTAGAATCTTGTTAGAATGTAGGATCTCCAGCCACTCCACACTACTCAATGAGAATCTGCATTTGAAAATGATCCCTCAGTGACTCTTGTGCATCAAGGTTTGAGCCCATAGGTTTAAGATAGAAGTTTGGGGTCATAGAGAGTAGGTTGGTACATTTCCTTGGTTGCCCAATCTTTTGGCTTTATGATCTAACTAACTTTCCAATCTAGGCTGTAAAATCTGGGAAGCCATTTTTTTATTCAATACTGCAGCTATTATAAATGAAAACACAGGTCAAAGACATGTTACCTCTCATGGGGGATATTGATAATTCCACATATCTGGGAATAAAAGCTGTAGTGAGTAGTAGGAAATCTCTTTCTCTTTATTTTCTGTGAACCTAAAAGTGATCTAAACATTTCTTTCATAAGTGTTCTAATAAAATAATTTGAACACAGAATCTTTCTATCATGTACTGTTAGGAAATAATGATTGTAGTAGGAGGCTCAATTTAAACAGTCAAATGATTTTACATGGTTATGGAGATTTTAAAGTAAATTTATCACTATTTGTTTCTGCTTATGGGCACAAGCTCAAGTTCTATTCTGTACATGTAAACACACATATTTAGATACATGAAATATACAGACAGCTGTTGATTGTAGCCCAAATGCCAGCTGCATGAACTCAGCCTACAACTCAAGTTCCTTCTGTTTAGTAGCTAATTACATTTTTAATACTTAAGCTGGGAGTTAAAATTTTATTGGTCCTTTTTTATTTGTAGCTGTCCTTCTTCTTGCCAGTGTTAATCATGTGCATAATGAAAAAAAATGACGACTTTTTTGCCATGTCAGTTGGCTTTATAGCATTTTTAAAAAATGATAACACTGAATTGATACTCAAAAGTGTTAAAGTTTTAAGTATTTGGATAGATATTTAGAACAAGAATCTTTCAAATTTATGTAACTTTGACACTATTTTTGATGATGAATACTGATATCCATATGAAAATGAGCTAATATTAGGGAAATAGTAATATTTGGCTTGGCCAAAAAATTGTTAACCTTGCTTCAACAGTTATCCCAATTCCTATTTATTTTTCCCTGAAGGAAGCTGATTAAGTTTAATTCAATAGTGCAGAATGATAGGATTCTTCCCTTATCCCTCCTCCCTCTCCCTTCACTGGTAGTTTTGAACTCCAAAGAAAAAATATGAAGAAAAGAAGATATTTTCTTGGGAAATAGATATGTGTAGAAGGATGACTGACTGACTTTGGGTTCCTTTGTGAAAATTCTAGAGTTAGTTTTAATATTCTTGCATTTTTCAATGTCATTTAAACAAATCTGATCTCTCTTTCTTTAGGCAATGGGAGAGTTTGCTTTTGTTATTACCTATTAAAATATAATTTAAAAATGCAACAAAAAGTTAGTGTACTTTATAGAGTAATCTCTGCTTCCCAGTTCACATGTTGAACTCCCAAACACTAGCATGACTGTTTTTTAATACAGAAACTTTGAAAAGGTTAATTGAGATCGTAAGAGTGGGACCCTGTTGAATAGGACTGATGTCCTTATGAAAGGAAAAAATACCCGGGCAATCACGGAAAGTCCATCTAAGGACACAGTTAAAAGATAAATGTCTACTAGCCAAGGAGAGAGGTCTCAGGAGAAACCAACCCTGTCAACATCTCCATCTTGGACTTTAATGTTCAGAACTCTCAGAAAATAAAGTTTTGTTATTTAAGCTACCTAGTCTGTGGTATGATGTTATGACCATCCTTGCTAACAGTTATGGCGTAGGTATTTTAAAATATCCAATATAATTATACTAATAGACATTAAAATGCTGATTACAGAAATTATACTGTTCTTCATTGGTGGTTTCATTAAATAACCACTGAGGACCTTCTGTGGTCCTACTGTGCCCCTGCAGGCCCTGGTACTCTACAGATGAGAACACAACTTGTGTGCTCACTCGTTTTAAGTCTCTTAAACCTCATAAAATTTGGATAATTTAGGTTTACTAAGTTATATCATTTGTTAATATTAGATTTATTAACACATTTCTATTTTTGTACTAAAATTTCAATTGCTAGTGACATTTAAAAGTCATGCATGTATAATTTACCTTGCCATCTTGGAGGTAGGAAGAATGTATCAAAGGTATAATGGATGGAAGCTGAATGGTTTTCTTAATTCAGACTTCAAACCTGGGGCTGGAGCAGTGGCTCAGCAGTTGGAGTGCTTGCCTGGCATGTGCAAGGATCAGTGTTCAAACCCCAGCACCACATATACAACTAAGTATTGGAGAAACAAAAGCCAGATGAAGAACTGAATAAAATTGATTTTTTCTTTCTCTGACTCTCTTAAAAAAAAAAAAAAAGACTTTAACCCTTTTCTTCATACTGGATACCTTTTTATCTCTTTCTAAGTCAATTTTTATCTCTATCTTTTTCTTGTTTTTATTACTGCTTTTATTATAGTGAATTTCTAAATTGTTTATGTTGTTACTGGATTTGAAATGTGCTCCTATTATAGCATAAATAGTAATAATGATAAACCTTATTTTTACAACATTCATTCTGCTATTGTGCTCTTTGTTTTGAATTCGGTAATATGCTATAGTTTTTTTTTAAATGAAGGGTACTAAAAAATGAATAATTCCAAACACTATTGTCTGTGCACATCATAATAAAGAGACAGTTGTTTCCTTATTTACATTTTTACTGACATAATTTATTCAGAACATCATCATACCTTGTCTGAAATACAAAAAAAAAGTGCTTTTTAATTGGTCTAATTTTCTTCATACTTCATACTGGTGGCAAAGTTGCTATCATATAACAGAGCCCTGACTGTGATAACACCTTAATAAAAAGTAAGTAAGCAGGTAAAGTGTTTCTAGAGCCTACAAAATACATATCAGATTAGTTGGCATAATATTTATAGCCCTTCATTTTATTGTTTATGTCTTATCTCCCTTGTAATGTCCTCATGTACTTTCAAGCCAACTTAAAGTGGAAAGGTATATTTCTCTGAGTTCAAAAGCCTTCAGTTTGTTTATATTGTTAATTGATTCTGAAATACGCTTCTATTCCATTTGTTCTTACTAAGATACTATTTATTTTTCAAATTGGAACTTTCATAATACTCTTCCTCTTACAAAACTCTTCAAATGAAAATGAACTGATATTCACATTTGATCTCCCCATTTTGGTTTTAAACACTGCTATAACTACCACATATCGCACTGCATTGTCAAATGTGGCCTTTTCAATGAACTGAAATTCCTTCAAAGATATTTCTGTGCAATAATGGTAGGAAAGAGGTTTTTAAATATTTTATAAGTTGATTTCAAGTTAAAAACAATCTTCATTTTAAAGAATAATGTTGCACATAAAATAATTTGAGCATAGTTTGAAATAGAAGCATAAGGCTACATTTTATGTTGATTTTATAACATCATGTTAGAAACCTATCTTCTTTCTTTGTAATTGAAATTTCTTTTGGTTAGTATCCACACATTAAATATTTTAGTAGAAGGTCTGTACGTTCTTTATTCTAGATAGTTATTAAAATTTAAAATGTATTCTTTAAGTTGTTTTTGGATTTATCACAAGCTTATTATCTAATAAAATATTATTAATTAGTAAGGTTTATAACTTCTTTATATCTGTGCTAAGATATAGTGTAACAGGTGCCAGTTGACAGCCAGAGTGGCCAATAAATTGGAGGCTATATGCTCAAAACCTTTCACTTCATTTTAGAAATTTAAGACATAGATCATGTGTTAGCATTTAATCTCTGTGAAATATTTTCATAAAGACAGCAATATTGTTTAGGTCTTTTTGAGTATATTAAGAGCTAGATATCTGAAAGACTAACTAAACTTTATAGAGTGTCATATTGCCTCAATACTACTTTAATGTCTAGGTTTCTGATTGCAGATACAAGGAGGTTCCTTGTAGCTGCTCTGTACATAATATGAGCTATATTTTAGTTAGATTATATCTGTCTCAGATTAAATAAATATATGCCTCTACTTGCAATTCATTCACAGTTTTCTAGATCCATAATCCTCAAGGGAGTGTCATGAATTCATATCATGGTCCCAAGTATTAGTTATTGCCTTTGATACATGATTTAGCTGACAGAAGTATAAAGTCACATGTAGCTATATAATGGCATGATGACTGTGAAGCTATGAATCCTAATAAAGATGAGAGTAATTTTTTTGAGGCCGATGTGCAACATGACCCAAATAATCTGGTCTCAATTTTTTCCTTTATGTTAATTGTGTATATGCTAAAGATCTTAGTAATAGATAAACAAATGAGCAGTTTGTGGATATGAGCAAAAAATTATGCCAAATCAGTGGATAATGATAAAGAGAAAATGACTACCTTGTTGTGCATTCTTTGTGTGGAAAAAAAACTGTGTAACTCTTGGTACTTTGCAATGATAACTTGTTTATGGTAGGAAGTAAGCACTTATATTGTCTTTCATTTCTCTAACTGTAACAGGCAAGGTAGGGATATACATAGGCGTGAAGCATATGGAATAGATGCAAATCAATGGTAATGTTCTATTTCTGAGATTGCTGCTGCAATCCTCTTGATTATTACATAGTTTATAACTGATATGTATGCACGCATATACTATTTTTATATATGGCTTATATATAATATTTATAAGGTTTCAGTATATTCTTTTACATAGTACAAATATTATATTTTAAAACATACATAAGGGATTTCTTTACTCTTCCTGTCTGCAACAATTGTCACTGATCTTAGAGCATTTTTCTGAGGAATTAGAGATTAGGGGAATTTTATTTACTTAATTATTTGCAATTTTGTGTTGGTGTTCACATATCTAATAATCACTTAACATCAACTTAAGTAAAATTTGATGATTTTCGTTGATCAGACCTTAAAATCTTGAATCTAATATAGTTTTCTATCATAAAATTTGGCTTAAGATAATATCTATTTTCTTATATTTTAAGATTTTGAAGTTCAAACTTTGGTCAGGTCACTGCTAGGTAGTTCTGGTTATGGCCTCAGCGGAGGACATCTGCTGATATTCAGCTGTAGTAGGGCCCACATGTATGGTTCAGAGAAGTTTAACGCACAGTGAAACCTGCTGCCCTGGGGCCTTTGTTGCTTGATAGCCTCAGGGGGTCAGCCTTTCTTACAGGAGACTTAGACTCCCAAAAGCAAGGTCCCTAGTGAGCAAGGTGGAAGGTCCAGGGCCTTCAACCTTGGATGTTACATTTACTGTACTCTGCTGGGTGAAGAGTTCACACACCCAGCTTCATATCCAACTATTATTTGAAATTGTTGAAGAATTTGCATTCATCTTGTAGAACCACAGTACTCTAAACATGTATATCATTACATTTATAGAAATACTTCACAAATTCTACACACACACATACTTTTCCAGTCCTTTCTCTGAGAAGTCTCTACTTCTCAGATCCTAAACTGGTAAATTTATCAGAACCCATAGTGGGGCTTTGGATAAATATGCTCTGTACATTCTATATTTTATGTGTATTGTCACTATTCAATGCTCTTTCATTTGTATGAATTAGTAAATTTGTCTGTTGTAAGATGCCAGACACAGCTCTGACAATATATATTCATTATCTCTATCTTAGTGCAACTAAAGCTAGAAAAAAGTGCTGGCCCACATACAGGCTGATCTTTAGGTGACAGGGATTGTTGTACCTACCTGCTTTAGCAAGTTTGCATTTTCTCTCCTTGAAATTCTTCTCTAATCTCATAATCATTTTTTACTTTTCTTGACTTTGTTTTTCTCCAATTTCCTTCCCCTGAGCTTCTAGCAACCCTGTGTTACAATCAAGAAGACAGTTAATAAGCTTTCTGCACCATTTCTTTCCTCCTTTTCTTTTCTTAAACTTATACTTCTGGCTCCTATTAGGCTGTGCTTCTTTAACCCCTTGTTCTTATTCCTACTTTCTTACTTTTTGTCTGACTCCCATCTAGAAGACTTACAAAAGTATTATGAAAACCTTGAACATGAGCTCACATATTCCCATGACGTGGCTATAATTATCAACTCGTTGTCAGTCAGGTTTCATCTTTAGTGTCTACATATTTAGTTTCTGATGCCATCCTATCCACAGCCCAGTGGATAGGTTTCAGAGAGTCTTAAGAAAGTGCCTGGAGACACCACGAGACATGTGAATTATTGGAGAAGATTTTAGAGATCAATGACTGTAATAGGCAAACAGCACCTCCATTCCTCAAGGTATTTCACCAAGCAGGACTTGCCCTCACTGAAGGCATTTATCCAGTGGTGGCTGGATGGATCAGTTTCATATTTTTTTCCAAGTTTCTCTCAGTTCTATGCTCATGCCCACCCAGGAAATTGTTTTTTTTCTAATGTTAAGCAATAGGACCAGTGACATCAGCATTAGCTTGCGTAGTTTGGTTATATGACCAGCAACTTACGTGGCAAGAGTCCTGGCATACAGGCAAGAAAAATAGTGTTTTAGTTAGTTTTTTCATCACTGAGACCAAAAGCCTGAAAAGAACAATTATAGAGAAGGAAAATTTTATTTGGTTCTCAGTCCACAGATGACCAACCAACTACCTTCCTCAAGGCCTGAGGTGAGGCAGAACATCGTGGTGGAAGAGTGTGGCTGAGGAAAAGCGATGAGGGCATGGGCACTAGAAAGGGGAGGGGTAGGAGAGAAAGAGAGAGAGAGAGAGAGACACTTCTCCTCTCACCAAGGACAAATATATGCCCCAAAGGCACACTCCCAGGGACCTACCTCCTCCATCCCCAACTGACTGGCCTACACTTACCACCCAGCTAGTACATATCAGGGATTTAATGCACTGATTAGGTTTCAGCTCTTATAACCCAATCATTTTACCTCTAAACCTCCTTTCATTGTCTCACACATGAAGAATCTAAACCATAACAAGCAACTTTCCGCAGAGGATGCTAATTTTCCTAGTTTCCAGTGGAAATAAAAGAAAGTCAGTGTCATTCAAGATAGTATTATCTGGAGCTGGATTGGTGGCTCAGTAGTTACAGAGATGGCACTTGCCTGACATGTGCTAGTATATGGGTTCGAACACCAGCACCACGTACACAACAAAGTGTTCAAGCAACGAAGGCCATGTGAAACACTGAATAAAATTGATTCTGTCTTTCTATCTCTGTCAGTGTCCTTCTCTCTTTAAAAAAAATCCAAAAAGGTAGTATCACCTAGACTATCTGCCCCAGGCTTGCCCTTATTTTTCTTTTAACTTATCCAGGTTTTTGGTAATACAAAGAGGACATTAAGGGACATGGTGTTTTAACCATCACCCTTTTCATTAGGGGTAATGTAGAGGCAAAATATGATACTCTATTTCTATCATTTCCTTTTCATTTCTTAACTTAAATATTTCTATATCTAGAAATTTAGTTTCACCAAGATTTGTATTACTGAAGAATTATTCATATAAGAAAAGTAATATGAATGTTTGATTTTGTTTTTGAGTTTTCAGAATAATTATTTGTTTTCTTGTCATTTTCCAAAGGTAATTTAAATTGTTTTGTTTATGTGTTCACATGTTTTCAGCATCCATATGTGCTCATGAATTTAAACACAATTTGTGTGTTTTAGTCCAGTAATGTAATTGCTGAAAAGGTATTATATTTGAACTGTGAGGGCTTTTTAATTCTTCTGACATAAAATTGATAGAGTTGTGTGGCTAGGTAACTTTATGGATGCCTATTTCCTGCCCCACAAAAGCTGGCTATTCAAGATTTCTTATTTGCTTTTACTAGAAGTGTATCTAGAGGACTCAACTTTCAAATTATGGATGCTCATTGTTACTGGATTTGCCACTGTACCTCAGATTTTTTTTAATGGAAACATCCATGTATTCAAACACAAATTATGGAAATATATGTATATCCATGCATATTTATATTATAAGACAAAATACATTATGTGTTTGTTTATGGTTTAGTCATCTTTTTCATTGCTCTGAAGAGAAGACCTGGCAAGAAAAATTAGAGGAGGAAAGTTTACTTTGGGGCTTATGATTTTAGAGATCTCAGGCTGTAGATGGCTGGCTCCATTCCTTGGGTCTTGGGGAGAGACAGAACAACATGATGGAAGAGTACAGTGGAGAATAGCAGCTGGAGCATTGCACCAGAAAGCAGAATAGAGATTTGTTCAACAGAGACAAAATATAAACCCCAGGGAATCATCTCCTCCAGCCACAACATACCTGCCTAGAGTTACCATCCAATTATTCCCAATAGGGGATTAATTCACTGTTTGGGTTAACACTCTCATAACGCTATCATTTCACCTCCAAACCTTCTTGCATTGTCTCACACATGAGCTTTTGGGGGACACCTAATATCTAAACCTTAATAGCTTATATTGATATTTCTGATCCACATGTGGAATATAGAGGTTTCACTTACTGGCATTGATGTTACATCTCTTTCTCTGATCTAGAAAGTAATTCAGTCTCCATTCAAGTCAATGAAAGAGCAGGGAGGAAAATACATGAAAATTTCATCATAGAATCCTTCCCTCAAACACCAAAGAGCTAAATTCCATGCAGATGATTTACAGGATAAACATTAAAAATTAGAGGAAATTAAGATTCCAACATCTACCCCATCCTCTTTTCCATTCCACTTCTAGATGATTAATATTCTGGTAATGAGTCAAATAGTTCCACTGCGGAGAGGTGAAAGATTTGCATGTATGCACTTTGAAAATATAACAAACTCTCTGAAACTCACTCACACTAAGAGAATCATCAGTTTCTCACCATAAGGACAAATGACTTATAAGTCTTTCCTACTTTCCAGTGGACTGAATGACTTTAATGAGTGAGTTGAGCAAATTTTTACTTATGAAGCCCTACTAAAGATAAAGAGAAGTCTGAGGCAATCTCAACACAATGAAATTCTCAATTTTCATTTCATTCTAAGTTTTAGTGCCCTATTTATTCCATATAAAACATAGGTACCAGGTACCTAGACAGAGAAAGAACTAACATTAAGGGTCTGCATGTTTGAAAAGGAGCGTTGAGGAATATCACAGAAATACTTTGTAACATTCAAAGTTTATTTTTAATCTGTTCCCATTCATATGCAATAGAGTTTGGCCTGTTCAGAATCTTCCAGAATAGCAGAGTAGCAAAGAATACTATCATTCAGAATCTGTTAAATTATCTCCTGAACACTCCTATATCTGCTTTTTAAAAGCTGTTCCATTGGTCAATCGTGTTTTGTATCACATATGTCAGATGTTTTTTACTCTTTTTTATAATTAGTCAAATTGCTTTTAATAAAGTTTAAACCTGAGCATATACATTCATCTTTTTTTTTCATTGTACTTTTAGTTTGTCTTCAACTGTGTACCATGTAAGACTCTTCAGATTCAGGACACTCAGAGCTCATAATCTCTCAGTTATCAACGGAGCCTGTCAGAATCAGGCTGGTCCTTTCAAAACAGGGTATTCATATTATATACCAGGGTGGTGGGAGCAGAGCATTAATCAAATAAATTTTATGGTAATATGTCTGAGTAGGGCAGTTAAGCAGGAATTTCATTAAGGAAGGAGGATATTCCCCAGATGACAGACTTGGATGGGAGCAGTGAGGTGGGTCAAGTAATTCTAAATCAGTCTAATGAAAAATATATATTTATATGAAAAATATGTGATACAATTATAGTAGTCTTTTTAATTTTGTTTTTGTCTTTTCTCCTTTTAATCTGAAGTAATTCAATGGTCTCATATATTTCACACTGGGGAATATTTTTCTTGTAAAACAAAACAACTCAATATTAGATAAATTGAAGATGTATCTTATATATATCATTTTTTAGAACAGTGTGTTGTGCTGAAAATTTTGAATGCCCTCTAGCCAGGTAAAAAGGACAAGGCACATACAAAATAATAACATCACTGTATATTAAAAAATTGAAAAAATATTATTGCTCTCGTCTTTTGTTTCTTTAGAGTTCACTGCCTGATACAGAGCATGTGCTTGTTTTTTTTTTATTAAACTTTAGAGTACCTATAAAATGCCAGTTCTTTTATGAGATAATGGCTCCCCAATAATTAACAGAGAAAACCAAGTCCACAAAGAAAGGACAGGAAGGAAACAGAAATCCTGTATTAGGTGATGAATAGTATAATAAAAACAGCATAGTTTCTGTGCCCTTATCTTAGTTTGGAATGTTATAACCAAGTACTATCAACTGAGCATCTTAAACAACAAACATATGTCTTACAATTCCAAATGATAGAAGTCCAAGTTCATGTTACCAGTATGGTCCAGTTCTTGGTGAAGGCTCTCTTACTGGTTAAGAGTTGGCCACATTCTGGTTATATAATGATTTATATGTTCTGACAGAGAGAAGAGAGAGAGAACAAGTTTTCTAGTTTTTTGTTTTTTGAAGGTGCTACTCCCATTTCTTGAGGATTCTAACCCCATGAGCTGACTATCTCCCAAAATCTTCCTCACAATAGGAATCAGATTTAACTTATGAATTTTGGGGGGGAGACATAAACTTCAGTCCCATACATACCATGATGTATTCAGAGTGGTTTCTATGTACTGACTCATATATATTTTTAATATAATTCTGCAAGTCACATTCTGTTTTTATCATTGCCATACTAAAGATGAAGAATTCTCAGCACAGAGTGGTATAACTTGTTTCCATCAATATGTGATGAGGGCTGCTGTTTTGAACTTGGTATCAAACACTTATAGGAAGTAGACAATTTATATGAGCATGACAAGGGACACTATATGGCCAATCTTAATGAAAGCAATTAGAAAATCTAGCACACACTTATTCTTGCATCTCCTTTGTTTATTGAAGATTCCTCAATTTGTAATATATGTACAAGGAGTCAGTTCTTGATTATTAACTCTGTGGTGCCATTGTTATATATATTTTTGAACTCTGCATGTTGAGACATTTAACTAGACCTTGCTTCACAGAGCCTCCTGCCATTTGTGAGCTTAGCTCATTAAATATTTGTTAAAGGGCTAAGAAGTCTAATGTCTGACCCCCTAAACTTTGCATTCAAAAGTCAGGAATGAAGAATTTAATTAGAATCTAATTTAAATTTTGAAAAACTTATTCAATGGTTATTTATGGATTTCGCCCTTTGCAGCTTATCTTTCGTTATTTACAATGAATTCTTTCCCATTCATAGAATTTGCTCATTGTGGTATAAAATCTAGAGAGCATCCATGAGCTATACACACTATTAGTACCACATCAGATTTATTACTCAAAAAATATTTCTCCAAACTATAGTCACACAAATAAGCTCCTTTTATAGATTCTTTGTTGTTTTATTTTCCTTAGTAAATCTAATAATATGATTAGAGTTGCTCAGATAATCTTCCATCTCAAGGTTTTATTCATTTCTGATTCATTGTGTCTATTATTAAAGCCAGCTGTTGATGTTTTTGAACAAACTGATTTCTGAATTAACTCTACATTGTGTTCTATAATAACCCCACTTCAGTATTACCATGGGTTGCTCCCAATTTACTTTTAGATAATTAAAGCCTCTCTTTATTTCTATCTAAGTTGCCTGTTTTATTTCCCAGAACACAAGGATGTGATTTCATTCATGTTGCTCTGGGGGTCTAAAGTTGATAATCATTTTTCTACATCTGCCCTCATCAGTGTCTGCCTGCAATGTATGTTGCTATCCCCCCACCCCTTGGCTTCTGCTCATTAGTATTCACATTCCTACTGATATGTTTTTCTGCCACAAGCCATTCCTTGTTGTTTTCCTATAAAGTCAGTACCTTTGCATCAGAATTGTCCTAATTTTCCTAGCATATTAGATATTTCCCCATATTGACTTGTTTATGATGATTATTTACATATGAATGCATCTGCTTCAGAACTGATGACACCTTTTACTGAAATATGAATATATATGTATGTGTATGTATTTGTATATATTTCTCAATATCAGAATAAGCAATTTGCAAGTAAGTGTAGGGAGAGAAGGAAATGTAGGTCATCACATAAAAATCCCTATTGTTTCTCTATTATTTTCATGATGAAAACTTGAAACCCATTAAAATATATACATTGTTTGTTAAATCAGAACAAAGAAAAAGTGATTTTGAAAATTATCATATTCAATATATTCTAATGGAAGTTTATTTTTAGAATGATATACCTATAATTATGCATATATATATATATCTGAATATGTACTTACATTGATATTACAGATAGATATAGGTATGCTTTAAATATAATTTATAGGTTTACTTTATACTCATAATGTAACTACTTTATATTCATACTTAATTGCTTATGATTTTTTACCAAATATGTATACCTGAAATAACAAAATTAAACAATAGACTTTTTTGAATAATATGTGGAATTGCTAATTTTCTGTAAGTGGATTGAGGACTTATGTGTCTGGTATGAGTTTCTTAGAATTTATAAATCTCCTTTAATGAAGTACCATTATTTTCTGGGATCCCTAATATGCAAATTTCTAGGAAGACTGTTATTAATAGTTTTATTGTAAAATGAGAATTGCAATATATAGTTGATGCATGTAGACAGGAAATTTCTATAATAGTAAAAGTCACTGTATCATTATATTTTTTGTCACTTTGTTATTTAGCAACATTCTTAACAAATTGTGTAATTACCAAAAGAGAAACACCTATCCTGAAAAAACCATATTCCTAGAAAAAAGGAAGGCATATTTTATGATTGTACAGATGAATTTCATGCTAGATAGTGATATAAAAACACTTCAATTTTATTTCTTGGACACACCCAAACCCCAGTATTTTCCCACAATTTTTAACAAGCAAAAATATATCACTTTTCAGTTTGGCATCTTTAGAACTGTGCATTAGTATATTTTGCCTTTTCAAAAATAAGATTTCCTTCATTCTTTAAAAAAATCTAATAGCATGTACTTGAAGGAATTAGATTTTAAATATCAGTAATCCAGGTTTTCCTCTTACTTGCCAATTCTTTCTTCCATGTGGAATATATCACAAGAATCCCCATTACCAGATGTGAAGATTTTCTTGGAGAGTTGGAAAAACCATTTCTTAAAATTTTAATGCTCCAATTACCTGCTAATAGGGGCTGAGATAGTGAGTGGAAGTTTTTCAGCCTTGATTTCGGACAGCCTAAGAAATCTAAGCCTGTGAAGAGGATTTAGAAACTGATATTAGACAACCAAAAACTTTTCTTCACAATACTTACAGTGTCAAATGATTCCGATAGTATAAGCACCTCATTTGAAAATTCATATAAGAAGGATGAAGATATACAATCAAAGTTTTTTTTAACAATCATCATAAGAATATTTCATTACGGAAGTCCAATCTTACGGTGTTTCTCTTAATATTGTCAATGATACAAAAGTGAAAAGGAACCTGTGTTTTCATGAGAAGATAGAATAGACCTATCAGGTTGAAACTTGAGAAACTGGAAAAAATGAGGTTGAATGTGTAGGACAATTTTGATATGAAAATCTATATTTTCTTAGTTTTTGTTTTACTACTATCCTCTCTAACCTTTGGATTCTAGCATTTTGCCTAATGCAATTATCAATTTTCATATAAAATATCTCAGTATGTATAACCCAATGATATTTAATTTTAATCAACGGGAACTAAAAAAATTAACTGTAAGATTTGCTCATATTTCTCAGTAAGAAAATAGGTATCTGTATTATTGAAGTTTTTAAAAAACATATCATAACCTTTTCAAGTACGTGATTTTTCAATTCAATTTTGACTTTTAATTTTATAATTTTACCAATGCTTCTGGTTCTTACAATTCAAACCAAGCATTAAGTTGATCATTTAAACCACTGTTCTAAACTAAATGGCGATCAATGTGTTGACCTGCTCCTAAACATGATTTTCAGTTTAAATTTCAAACAGAAAAAATATGCTGGACTATTCCTTTTAGCATTTAAGCAGGTGAAAATGTTTTCTATACTTTTCTGTACTTGTCAGTGAAAAATGTCAATGTGAGCCAGCGACACTATATTACACTCTTTGTTTGTATGTTTTGTTGCCTTACATGCAAGATTTTCCTTATAGTTTATTTCTCCCTAAGAGGCGGCACTTTGTTAATATGGCTGTATACAATTTTCTGACAAGTGCTGAACCTACGCTAACAAAAAAATGTTCTTATTTATGATGTGTCAAATTACTGTTCTGAGAGTAGACCTTTTAGGTTGCATTCAGGCTTTAATTCGACTGAATTTAAATGGCATAAAATGCCTTTCAGTTGGGCCTTGGCTGGCATATTATATATCTCATTTCAATGAAAAACATTCACATGCAAATACGGTTTGTTTGGAGTAAGGACAAATGCGACTATCATGACTGATGAAGGCTTTTGATCACAGTTCTACACACTGAAACCTTGAAAAAGAAGAGGCTATTTGGACTGGCATCTGCAATCCCATGAATTATTTAGTTCACATTATTCATAAATCTCTTTGAAGAGGAGGTTTTATGAGGTTTTAAGGAGGAGTAGTCATGGTTGTGTTGCCAGTTTCACTGTATGCTCTAAGTGCCTGCCTGCATTGAGCACTTAACTTTCTTTAAACACCAAGTCTTCCCCAGCCTGGAAAGTGTGTTACCTGAGTACTCCAGCAAGTTAATCTTGTGGCTTTTAGGAGATGGAATCACATGCCTACCCTTGCTATACTCCATCTACCAGCATTTATTGCAAGGAAAAGTGAAACGAGCTCAATTCGGAGCATTTTATGCAGGGGCTGTGCAGAAGTAGCGCTTTTTCTGCAAAACGCACATTTTCTATTCCAGCTTCATAGCAGAACAAGCTAAGCACACTCCTTCTTCCCAACACCATGACTCCCCTTTCCTCTGGGCCTTTGCACTGAAGTTGCTGCCTGTAAAGGCATCTGTTGCCCCAGATTTCCAACCAGCTTTGTTTAGCTAGGGAATTTCTTTTTCCAAAATTAATCCCACTGCTCTTTACATAGTCCTCATGTTACACTTAGGTTCTATTAGAATTACTTCTCCGCATAGTTGTTTCTTTTCTTATATGATAAAATCTCTGATAGCAGGGACTTGTATTAACCATACTCTTTGTCCAAGTACATCATTAGCCCTGTAATTCATACTGCATGTTCAATAGGTGGCTGCTAGATTATCTTGAATTAATTATAATCAAATTCTATCTTCTAAGTGGAATAATACATATTGTTACCAATTTATGTAAAGAACTATAACTTCAAAATTATTTCCACATATAAGCCATGTGGAAAGCATAATGTGAGGTAGTATTTAGGGAAAAACTTCCATTCATGGATCTCACACTGGCTTTTGGTTAGCACAGGGTGTGACTCATGTTCAGGTCTTGTTTTCAGATGGTGAATTGGAATTTTAAATCAATGTTGTTAACTTTAATTTTTAAGTAATACTTGCAAGTTTTAAAATTAATGAACAGCTGCAGTTTAAGCCTCTGAATAGCTATCTCAGACTTTCAGTTTAGAGTTTGCAGTATTAGACAATGTTGGGAAGGAAGATAGAGTAAATAATATTTCAGAGTCTCTTCCAGCTTTAAGATTCTCTAATTCTCTGAAATTATCCCGGGAGGGATTTTAGGCTTAATATAGATTCAAATGCAAACAACCTGAACAATTTAGTTCAATTTGACTGACTAATTAAGAATTCTGAGAACTGATTGTATCTTCTTTTCCTCTCATAAATATCTTTTCTGTAAAACAGTGGGACTTACTAACATATTTACTAACATGTATACTTAAACTGTAAATTTATGAAAAATGACATCATGACACAATATTTTCTCTCAAAGTTGGTTGGGTTATATGTCATTTTTTTAGATCAGATGAACCAGAGCATGGCTACTAAAAATCAGAAGTTACGGTGTGAAGGATAGATTTCCATGTTGGAACTTGGAGGATTTGGATCCTCCTTGGTCTTGTCCTCAGTAGCTGGGCCTCAATTTTTTTCATGCTCAGTTTGGAATTAAGAGCAGCAGACCTTACAATTTTAGGTAAATCTTTACACAATCACAGATATGGAAACTTTTTATTTAAAAGTATTACATTGCTTTTCAAATTACCCCTACAAAATTTAGGGTACACCAATTTCTGCAAAGGAAACTTACTAAGCACTTGTATGCAGTTTGATTTAGTGAGGTTGTTGGTTACTGGGGCATCTTTATCTTTTCAAATACACATTCTGCATGTCATCAGTATGCTTGAATATGTCTATCCTTTAAGACCATTTTCCATTATATTTCCATATGACCCAATTAATGTTAGCTACTGATATTTTACCAGTCAGAGCAGACTATGTTTGGGCACTCCTTCCCTTGAAATATTGAAATAACAACATAAATAAAGTTCCACTCAGACAATATTTGACTCAGATGAAAAGTATTGTTCAGATCATTTTTAAAATTTTATTCAATAACTATTCATGTCATATAAGACTGTATTTGGCACAGGAATCTAGGTCATGCTTTTAAAAACTATTTATATTTATCTTTTAAAATAATTTATGATGTTTTAAAAATTCTATATATTTCCAAGGTGGGCCAATGCTTTTTACAAAATCAATGCTTTTAAATTGTCTTTAAACACATTAATGACAGCTTCATTACACTACTGATAAATAATTCATATATTGCTTGCTTTTTGTAGATTTCAAACTAGGATATAGTCATTGTGGATCATTGCCTTAAATAAAATGTTGATTATGTTTCTTGAACCACCATCTAGCCTAAATTTCACATTATGGTTAGCATTACTATATTAATCAATATAAAAAAATTCCTATTGACCCAGAGAACTAAAAAGAACCTAAGAAAAATAAATTTTACAAAATCCCTGACTATACAAATATAGAATAAAGGTATTAAGGAGAAAGCAGTACATACAAAAAGAAGATGCCTCGAAGATTCTTCACAACACAATTGCCACTGCAACCAAAATATCAGTACCCCAATACTTACTTCTTAATAACTGAATTAGTAATGTGATTTCTTCTACTGTGTCACCTATTATAAATGGGGTAATAATGCATCTATGTATCATGAAGCATTAATTACAGTATATTAGAGTAAAAATGATTGGTCATCTTGTCTCCAGAATTTGAAAAATGACATTTCTAAATGTGCGCATTTCCTGAATTTGTTTTCCAAAATTTATGGAAAGTAAAGCAGAATCTAAGTGTTCATTGGACGAGCATACCTAAAACACTAGGTGTAAGTCAACTGTGTGTATCCTCTGCCTGGACTCTTTTAGTGTTTTAAGAAATCATGACCTTACCTAAAGTGTAAGTCACAAGACGATCAGAGAAGTGACAGTAGAGAATTGGACATGGTGCCTGATGCACAGCATTCTGGAGGTTACCTTTTATCTTGCTCTAGCTCCTCACTGTAGAGATATGCTACAGGGCAAATCCAAGCAGTTCTTGAGGTATATATACTTATGCATGGAGGAGCTTGACCCTGCCAGCTAAAATGATTACTCTTTGATCTCCTGGGGTTTAAACAGGTTACCTGAAGCCATATTGAAGCTGATTAGACCGACTTTTAAAAGTTCTTCTGAACCACATTCTCCCTTTGCACAACTTTTCCAAATTTAACCCATTATGTAGCAATTCGGAGTTAGGGAACGTTTATTTTATCTTTCCTTCATGACAAACCAGCAGCACATGGCCCTGAGTTTCATATTTCTTTCTGTCTAGTGATATATTTCAAAAACTAGGTACTTATCTTATGAAAACATGTGGCTATTTCTATAAAAATTTATCTATCTATCTATTTAGATAGATGATAGATAGATAGATAGATAGGTAGATATAGTTTGTTTATCTATTTTTGTTTGACCCTATTTGAAACTAACCTCGTTAAGCTGGGGCTCTAAATCCCTGGGATCTATGTAAGCTTTAGGTGGAACTGTCTCCTTTTATACCAGTGCATTGCAACCACCCATTACACTGGTGGTAAAACTGTTATTCGTTGATATATGTATTTACTGGGTGATACTTTGTACCTCTAATTGAAAATAATGGTCATCACTAATACACAGTCCAGCAATTATTCTTTCTAGAAAAAATTCAAAGAACTAAATTATTAATGATATATAAGAACTCAGAAAACTCTTATAATTCCATGTGCATATAGCTACACAAAATGGTGTTCCCCCCCCACACACACACAAGTACGTATATACATGGTGAGAAGTTTATGTCATATGTTTTTTTACATATAATCTTCTGCCTTAGAATGTGAACTCCTGAGGTTTGATGCTGTCTCACCACTGACTCTATATGATAATTAGAGATCTTTGGTGGCTCAAAAATTATTCACATAAGCATATTCAGTTGCCATGATATATGTGTCCAGACCCACAGAATGTGCAGTCAAGAGTGAACTCACACAAACTACAGACTTTGGGGGATTATGATGTGTTATTGAGGGTTCATCAGTTGTAATAATTGTTCTACTCTAGTTAGGGCACTGAGAGGTTAGACTACTCACATTACAAGACTAGGACTATATGGAAAAATTCCTGTATCTTCCTTTCAGTTCTTCTGTGAATCCAAAATTACTCAGTCAAGTAAAGTCTTTAAAAAAAGTATTCAAACAATCACATAGAGTTGTTTTATTGCTTCTCCACCACTAATACGAGGACATAAATATTATTTAGTGGGCATATGCTTAAATTAGTAAAAGGATTGTATTTTTCTTTTAAGAAAGAGAGGAATAGTGAGATAGAAAGAGGAAGAGAAAGAACAAATCGATTTTATTCCGTTTTTCATTGTAGCTTTTATTGCTCTGACATTTCATTGGATAAGTAGTGCTTGCGTATGAACCCTTGTCCTCCTGCATGCCAGGCAAGCATCATAACTGCTGAGCCACCGCCCCAGCTCTATCTAAATTATATTTTTAAGTAAATTCTGGAGTAAAAGTTCTAATTGGGGTAGTAATTCAGCAGAAAATATTGAAGTTATTATATCCAGGAAATAAAAAATGTGGCCAAACTCACTGATTTTGAGAGTTGTTTTTAAGTATATGTTTATTAATATTTCTACCATCTAATAGTGTTCCTGCAAATGCAACATATAATTAAGTACATATATCATATCTATCAATTAAATTTGGCTGCAGATGATCTGGGGAATAACAGGAAGCAAATCTTCAACAATACATTTTATTCAATTATAAATCTAGAATATTTCTAAAACAGCTTCTTGGTTTATTGATGTAGAAATAAAATACAACATCAAAGGTTGTCCCTGTGCTTTATTTATCCAGATCTTTTTATGTCTGTAGTTTCTCAAGACTTTCATAATATTATGTGGCTGAGATATCTACAGTTGTGCATTTATTTTATAGGATCTTCTAAAGGCAGGAGTGAAAGTTCTATTTTTGACTTGAAAATTTCTCTGTCTGCCTACTAGGGCAAAAGTCATATGCTACAGGGAAGTGTGAATTACAAGAAAAAGAGACTTAGAAATTGGCAGTGACTCATGAAGTTTAAAGAGATTTTTCACAGCAAAAGAAATAAATATGCAATAAGATGGTGTAAATATTTTATATGTAAACTCAGAGAAACACAGAAACAGAAAAATATTAGTGTAAGATATTTCTTTTGATACATACAATTAATTTTGAATTTATAGAATGAGTAAATGTCAAGAAAAAATAATCATATTCTACTTAACTCTCAAAATACACATTAATAAAGTAGTTAATGATGTTATATTGCATCTCTCTGATTGTAAAATGATTATTTTAGAGTGTAAATTACTAATATATCATGATTCTGAAATAATTTACTAAAATTACTTCAATGTTACCTATTTGACTTGGGCATACTTGTAAGATAAAATAACCACATCCTATACAAATATGAATAGGTAACACCGGCTTTGTACACACTATTACATTAAATCACATTAATGGAAAACTGGTGCTAAGAAATGATAATATTAAAAACTGAAATATACATAGATGTTTATTTGACTCTGTAAATTATTTTAAAAGCTATTATTAAAATGTCAAACAAAATGTTAAGATATAATAAATATTATGAATCTTGAAATTATTTTGAAATAAATGTCAAATTGTGAAGTACTTTTTAAAATAATTTAATATTATAAAAAGATAATGACTTTAAAAGGCAATCACAATACTATTACTCACCTAAATATTAACAATAATTCCCTAAAATAATGTAATATCCAGTGTTCAAATCAGGATTCAAAGAAGTCTACACATGACAGTTGTTTGATTTGTCTTTTCTCCTCTTAGCACTGTAAGGGAATGAACACAGGTTTTGTGCGTGTGTTCTACCACTGAACTACATCTCCATTTTGCAGTTGATATGCCTTTTAGGTTCTTCCTTCAATTAATATTTTCCTCTTTTATATATCTAGTGAATGAACTAATAAAAGTTGTATGTAGTTTCACAATTCAATGTATGACTAATTACACTGATTTGACATATTTTCTGTCTCTATTTACTGTAGAGAGGTGAATCTCACCAAGTTTGATATTTTTGGCGAAAACACTTATATAGGTTATGTCCTTCCATGAGAAGGCACGTGGTATTTATTAACTCCTTATTTTTTTGTGGTAATTATTGCCTAAATCTAAGAATTTGTTAAAGATTGCAGAATGGTGATTTGTTAATTCTTTTATTCCATCTTTTCTTCTTAGTTTAATTATTTCTATTAAAAGAAATTTCTACTCATCAAATATTTGGCCCATCAGGGTGTTACTTAAATGGAAAATACTTTTTGCAAAATGTTTTCAACATCATTTTCACACTTTTTTTCCTCCTATGAAACTTGTATGATTATTGAGAAAGAAAAACTCACAAAAATACATTAAAGTCACAATTTTTGAAGTCTTCAGATACTGATGAGTCTTAGGAAAAAAATCCAGTGTTTGTATGTTATTATTCATTGACAGATAAATATTATGATATTTTAAATAAGTCTCAGGTAATTAGTGAAAAGATATTTAACTGTAATAGTGTCATACTGATACTGTAGATGTAGTAATACTCCCCTTTTACAAACTGGTGATTCACTTTTTTGTAGAAGAAATCAATATCATCTGATATTGATTAGTACTACTAATATACCATATCAAAAGATTGCATTTTGACATAGGTTAATCTTGTATAGTGTTTTAGTTGTAAAATTGGTATTGCAAAATTTTATAATACAGAAAAAATCATTTGTCCTTTCTCAGCTACAGATTGTAATGTTTGGGTTCTTTTTGTTTTTATTGTATTTCCTCTGGGAAGTAAAGGCTATGCCATTCTCATTTGTTTGCATAATTTGTCCTGTGCACTCTCGAAGTAATGTTTTCATGTTTTAAAACCTTATATCATATACTATCTGCCAGTGACAATGTTTTGCTTTATTTTGTTTCATTGTAGATACATTTGGAACATGATAAGTAGCTAATACAATAAAATATGAAATCATAGATGTCAGAAAGCTGTTTCCTTGGAAAGTCTAAACTCTATGTTTATTACCTTCTTTTAAAAGAAACAAAAGTCCCCTTATCTACTAATTTTCACAAAAATCTACAGAGAATGCTAAAATATCAAAATATTTCAATAATATTTTATATAATTTTAAAAAGATGCATAATATTTATTGGTCTTAGCATCAGCTGTCTCTAAATAATCATTAGTAATGTCTTTGCCAACTACTTACTAAATGTTTCATTGATGAATAACTTCAGAAAGTTCTCCAGTTACACATACTGTAAATACTGATAAAAATATATGAGAATAGCTTTTAATATAACAAATAAGTGTTAAAAACCTAAAGGAAATGTGATTAGGTACATAAAATCTGAGGTATGTGAAATTTACTAAGGACACCTCCATACCCTATTTATAGTCCCTGTAATACATTTTAAGATAAATTATTTTAGAATCACCAATTTTTCAAAAAATTATTAGTCAATGATATCTCTTACAAAATAGTCAGACAAGTGACTCCTTCAATGAAATTCATTAATCAAATTGATAAAATAATGAACTAATTTAACTTTTATTTACTGATTATTTATGTTGGAAATTTTAAGGATTAGTATTATCAATATAATGATTAATACTAACTATTCAGCATTCACATGTAAAACATTCCAATAATTTAGTTATTCAGATAATTTTTCTTCAATCATTATATTCATAAATTTTCACATTCTTAACATTACATTATTTTTATTTCCAAATTTAATATTTTAACTAATAATATCTCAAAAAATAATGTGAACCACTGTAATGTTCTAATTTCAACTTCCTACTTTTATTATAAAAGTGAAGAGTTGTTGATGTTATATCTAAAACTTTTCTCTGGTCAAAATATCTTTAATTCCTTTCTTTTCATTTTAACTATGAATAGTTAAAATTATATTTTAAGGTAATTTTCAGTCACTTTTGGGTTGTGTGCAATGTGCACTTTACAATTGACTTATAATTGGTCTGTGCTGACAATGGAAAATCTTACAAGTATTGAACATGACATTTATGACAGTATTGCTGTCATCTTGGCTTCTTTTATTGAAAATGCAGAGAATTATAATTGGGCTAACAAGCCTTGTAGCCTGGCCTCTTTCCAATTATATTAACCAACCTAGTCTAGCGTTAGCTGCCTGAGCACACAAAGAAACAGGCCTAGAGCTTTTGTTTTCCTTTCTATTTTATTTTGGTACTTGCCCAAGAATCTAAGAATAAAAGCTGCTGCCTTCATGTAATGTTCAAATTCTGATAATTTATCTCCATCCCGCTGAGAAATGTAAACATCTACTTTTTCTGTTTTATTTCACTGATTTTGGATGAGATGAATTCTAATAAAAAACTGATTGTATCTGCTATATATTAATTGCCAAACAGTCATTATTATCTTAAAATTTTATAAGTTTTTAATAATGTTTTTTTGAATTAACACTAAAATTTTTCAAATGGTGAATCTGATTTTGAAGTGAAATTTCTTTTCACATGAACCATTGTATTCATGCATTATTATATTTGTTTGGACTTAGAAAGTATTTTAGCTTATTGTAAAAGAGACTCAGTTTTCTGAAGTCTTAAAAACAATTCAAAAAAATCATCAGAAGTTAAAAATAATTTCTAGTTGAGGATTCTAAAATATCCTACAATTCTATCAGACAATAAAAAGCTGATTTTTAAAAAGAGAGAGACAGAGAGAGAATCAATTTTGTTTAATTTTCATGTGACTTTCGTTGTTTAACACTTCATTGTGTATAGGATTCTGGGTTTGAATCCACATCCTTGCACATGCCAATCAAATACCCTAACTGCTGAACCACCACTCCAGCCCAAAAAGCTTAATTTTTAATTGAAAAATAGTTAAGAAAAGTCAATTGAAATATTTTGTGGTTTAAAATAGCTAAGACCTTTGTAGAATATCAGCTGCTAGGAACATTAGAGTCTGTGCTCTTTCTTCTTTTTTTTTTCCTCTGTTTTTCTGTCTTCTTCAAATTTGATATCATTAATATACTTGTGTATTTCCTTTCCAAATATTTCAAAACCTTTCTGAGATATTTAAGATCCTTATCTTTGTCAATTATTTTCTGTATAGAAATAATGAAAACAACCTGAAAATGTGTCCTATAGAAATTAAATATCCCAATAACACAGAAGGAAAATTCTATAGGATTTTTGTTACAAAATTATTAGGAAAAAATACTACAAACAGCCTACAATGGTGAATAATTTCATCATTCAGATAAACCATAAGCAATATACAATTATTTAAAGACGTGAATTGGAATTCTAGGAGTTAACCTGAAAAATGTGGGAAAGCAGACCGAAAAATAGTATGTATAGTATGATCTTGGTTTTGAAAATAAAAGATAAAAAGTACATGCTTTGATTCCTGGGTTTTATAAGAGCTTCAAAATTTTTAACATTTTTTCAATTAAAAATAACATTAGTATTGTTTTTCTGTTAATGCTTTAATGGAAACTGTTAACATTGACCATCTCAGACGCAGACATTGGAGGAGAAGAAGTTTTTCTCTTGACTTTATGTGTCACCTCTATTTTTTTTTAATTTCTTTTAAAGAGACAGGGATAGTGAGAGAGAGAGAGAGAGAGAGAGAGACAGAGACAGAGAGAGAATCAATTTTATTTAGTTTTTCATGTGGTCTTTCTCGCTCTGAGACTTCTTTGTGTACCTAGTGCTGGGGTTTGAACTTCCATACTCGCACATACCAGACAAGTGCCCTAACCGCTGAGTCACCGCTCCAGCCCCTAATTTTCTTTTTCTTTTTTAAAGATAGAAAGAAAGAATTAATCTTTTATTTTTTCCATCTCTCCTTCATTGCTCCCACATTTATTTGTGTATGTCATTCTGGGGTTCAAACTTGGGTTCTTGTGTATGCCAGACTGGTGCTTTAACTGCTGAGCCACTCTTCCAACCCGACTTCCAATTTTTTGATATGTCAAATTCATATTTAAACAATGAAACAGTTATATTTCCGTCATTAAAAATGAATAGGTTTCTTGGTAAAAGCAAATTTAAAAGTTTTATATTTATTATTAGTTTAGTGCCTCTAATTGGTTATTTAGTTCTTATGAATTGGTGGCTTTTATATATGGTAAAAATACCATAAACTAACTAGTAATAAAATTTTGATCTTTGAAATTTTTATATTTTCACAGCAATATTGTAAGTATTCCCTTTCTCCAACCACCTACCTCTATTTCTAAAATGTGGAATAAATAGCTGTTGTGTTTTTTAAGAATTTAAACCAGGTTTCTTGAAATAATTTTATTTTCATTTAAGACGTTTTGCTTGAAATACATTTATTATTTAAAATAAAATAAAATAGTAGATAGCATCCATTATCATAGTTAAAAATGAAATTTCTGATATGGAGTCTGGAGGGCTGGAGTGGTAGTTCAGCAGTTGTAGCACTTGCCTGGCATGAGCAAGGACTTGGGTTCAAACCGTAGCACCAAGTATACAACTAAAGTCAGAGAAACGAAGGCCAGATTAGAAAATGAATAAAATTGATTCTATTTTTCTCACTCTCTCCTCTCTCTTAAAAAAGCCATCCATGGGCTGGAGCGGTGGCTTGGCGGTTATAGCGCTTGCCTGGCATGTTCAAGTACATGGGTTCAAACCCCAGCACCCATGTATTCAACTAAGTTTTGGATCAACGAAAGCCATGTGAAAAACTTAGTAAAAATTAATTATCTCTGTTCTCCCTCTCTCTCTCACACTGTTGTTCTCTCTAAAAAAAAAAAAAAAAAAAAAAAAAAGCCCTCCATGTGAAGCCTGGAATTTAAACAAATTTTCTCAAAATTTTTCTTTAGGTCAAATAATTTGGAAAGATTAAGTATAAATTAAAAGTTTCTATATGCAGTTCATGAGTACTAGATCTAAAATCAAAATTAAATTGCACTAAAGGACACTATGTAGAACTAGAGACTGTGTATTTATCAATTAAGTAGTAGGCTCCTTCATCGTTTAACATTCTTTAGAGAGTGAAAAAGCACTCCCTCCTCTTTAAATCTTCATTTTCAAATGATATCCAATAAAAGTAGAATATATCACTTCAAAGGTGTTTAGAGGCGTCTAATTATGCATTTTGACTCATGTTGACTAGAAGTCATCCTTTGAGTTAGCAACCATCCTATAGGACTAATTAATTTAATTTCCTCATTAAATTTATTTCTGCCACAAATAGTGTTTACCACTAGATATAAATAAGCTTCAATTTCTTCCTCTTTAGGGAATCATGCCAATTAAAGTAATGAAGTTTTCAAGTGTTGCAGCTATACGGTCAACCAAGTACCAAAATAGCTGGGGTTTAATGAATCGTCCCCTTTGGGCTGGGCTTTGCAGAAGAAATGATGTTGCAGTTTGCTAAGTAACTCTGTTCCTTCTTAGAGCATAAATTGGATACACATAGGACAGAATTATAAACTTGCTTCATTTGTGCTGTGTCACCTTCATCAGGTAACTAGAACTTTCTAAGTTTCAGATTCCAGATCTATGAGGCATGAACAACAAAACTTACCTCTGTAAATTGTTATTATTGTGTGGAAAATATAGAGAAAGAGAGAAAGATCAGTCTCTGGAATTTTGTAAAGAATACTCAAAAATTAGAAATAACCTGCCTTTGTGATTAATTCGTATTTTGTGGTTTACATTGTAATTATTAAAGAGCATTAAATATATTTAAGCTATTAATGAGGCCAGGCACAGTAGAGCATACTTGTAATCCCATTGACTCTGGAGGATGAGACTGGAGGATCACAGTTTTGATTCAGTTTGGAAGGAATGAAACCTTGCCTCAAAATGAAAAATGAAAATAGTGTCTTTAGCTCAGTAGTAGCACACGTCATTTCATTCCCCAGTACCCAACCTACAAAAATAATAACTATGTATGAATTATTTTTATTATTATTTAAGGCCTAAAACTAAGAAGAATGAAGAGAAAGAAATATATTCCTTAAAGGGTGCTTGGTATTTTGAGTTTTCACCATGTGCTTTCTGGCTTATGTATTTTTTTTTTAATTTTTTTTTTAAAGAGAGAGGGACAGTGAGAGAGACAGAGAAAGAGAGAAACAACTTTATTTAGTTTTTCACATGGCCTTAGTTGCTCCAACACTTGGTTGTGTATGTGGTGCTGGGGTTTGAAACCGCTGAGCCACCGCTCCAGCCCCTGGCTTATGTATTTTAATAATATACTAACTAAGTAAAACAATTGTCTTCTTTGTTATACATTCAAATTATGTAAAGTATGGTGATTATATAATCATAAATGTACTTTTTGACTTTAATACTAATAACAGCTATATTTTCTTGCTAATCGGAATGTCTGTCTAATATCTAATATGCTTGTTTCTTCTTCTTGTGCAACCTTTCCTTGGTACCAGCTGCTGCTTCAAAGAATAAAGTTAAAGGTGAGCCCCTGTCAATGTTGCATGATCACCGTGATTCATTTTCTGCTCATTCTCCTAAGTTCTACTGAATGGTAGACTATTCTTTTGGTGATAATGCTATTTCAGTACATAAAGACTGTTTATAAATTACTATATATATATTATTTCAACTTTTCACTTTTTGATATATGAGTCTGTTTGCATGGCTATTTGCAAGTTTGTTTTCTTGTTTTAGTTTTCATTTTATTCCATTTTGGAATGTGTTTTTATGTGTTAATATTTTGCCTGTTGATCTTAGCTTCCTCAATAAAATTGAGAATTAGAAAAATATGTAATAAGTAAAGCTGTTGGAGAATCTCAAAAATATGAGTGCCTTCATGTAAGTATTTGAAAACGACAGTGAATCCTCAGAAAATTATGACCAGTTGGGATTTATTTTTTACTGTTCTTCTATTTCCTAGTTGCATTAAATTTGTGTTTGGTAGTAACCTGAAAATGTATTTTCATCAGAGGTTACACCAAAATATCTCCCTGAAAGGACAAAGATTTTAGGCTTGATGTATCTAAGTTTTTGTGAATTTGAAAGAATTCAAATACATCTATCTATCATCTATCTACTATCTATATCTATCATTTATCATTTATCTACTTCTGTTTGTACTACATTCATGATTCACATGTTTCAATTTCATACTTCCCAGACTAGTCTATATACTTTTTATGATTTTTCTGCCTTTATTTCTCAAATAGCATAAAAGTACTTTTTATTTTTTTCTTTTAGTTTTCATGTTCAGTTTTGTAGTTAGCTTTAGTACAGTAATGCAATCCCATTTTTGAAGTGTTAACTTCTTCCTATTTATAAAGCATAGTATTTACTTTTGAAACCAGTAGCTTCCTTTCAATATATTTGTCTATAGAATACTAAGGATGTAAAAGATGAGATGGCAAATTATTGTCAACTCCACACCTAGAGTAGTCTCTTGTACTAGTAAATTTAGTAGAAGTGTTAACCAAACTTCACCACAGAAAATTTCTGTCTGGATTTGAACCAAAGAAATACATTCACAAACAAATAATATAACTGTATTTATTAGTAAACATAATGTATTCATATAGTAAAACATTAAGAAGTTTTTTCAGGAATGAGACATTAAGAACCATGTATAATGTGCGAATGGTGGATATGCCCACACAAATAGTGTCAGGATTTTACCAGAGCTGGAGTCTGGATAATGCTTTATGGAGGAGGTTGAGCATGAACTTATTCTTAAAGGATGAATAGCATATACAAAGAAAAACGCAGGATGCTGGGGGAAATAGGGGGGGCAGAGGGTGGGGAATGGGAAGGATATCAAGGAGACCAGAGCGGGGAAATATGGGGGAATCAACTCAGGAGAAACTTTAACTTCCATGAGAAGTTCAATTAACACAGGAGTTTAGTGGGGGAAATATGGAACTATGGGGAACCCAAGCAGGGAAACCATGAATGGCATCTGCCTTGGCTTTTGCTGTCATAATACATTTATTCTTGATTGTTTGATAATGATTCCCTCCTAATTGTAAGTCCATATTTAATGATTAAAAAATAAAAATAAAAAGATAATAAAAAAAAGAATTAGAAAGTATATGTAAAGGTATGGCAGCAGGAATGATCACAGTCCATTTCAGTATAGTGACAGGACATTTTGCACGAAGATTTGTGTTTTTGAGAAAATAAATTTGAAGAAGACACAATAAGTAATGGAGTGAGCATGAGTCATTGCTACATTGTCTACATATAACCTGTAGCAATAATTACACCAACCACCCCTTCCCATTGCTGATTGGCAAGCCAGAAAGGATAATGACCCAATCACATTGCTCCTTTGAAAATTTAGATTATGGATAGTGAGAGTGGGGGAAAAGTGGAAGAGACAATAAGATGAAGGAAAGACAGTTGATCAATTCAGTTATTCTCTGTGGCCATAAATTCTGTATGTGGATTTAATAAGATAAAGAAAAGAGAAAGATGGAGCAAATGTACAAAACAAAGAGATACAGAGAGTATTCTAATGGTGCACAAGCCTCTTGTTTTAGTGTATGTCTAGACTGTTTTATCCCTGCAACTATGGTCTATGTAATGGCTTTTTTAAAATTAAGCTTTCTAGATAGATTTCTCTTGCATACAATCAAAAGAGAACCAATTAGCATAACTGTCTTCTTTCTCTACAGTTTTCTTAGTTGATTTTGATGATCACTTTCCTTGGTTTGATCTTACCTACTGATTTTTGTGTGATATTCACTCATCATACTGAATATTTGCACTTTAATAGTAAAAACATATTCTTATTTTGCTTTTCATATCAGAATGGTCTGGGTTTTCTCTGTCTTCTCATGACACTGATTTGTTTGATTTAAAAAAATGGAAACTATTTTCACTTCTACTCACTAATAGCTCTTACACCCAGTTAGGTTTCAAATAGTCCTGGCTGGATTATATTCCCACAGTAACTATTGCATGGACCCCTCTTCTTCAAACCACTCATTCCACAGAGATGGTCTGGAGTTGTTTCTAAGTTGTTTCCTGCTTTAATTATCCTAACTCTGTAATCTATTTTACTTTTCTGTATCTAACTGAATTTTAATATACTCGTTAAAGTTTTGCCACTTAGAAAGATAGAAGAAATGAACATCCAGTTTTCTTAAAGTGTCATTCTGTATAACAATTTTATTTTGTTCTATAATAAATTTATAAAAATATACAAAATGTATCACATTGATTAATATTCTCAGATCTTACAAATTTAAAATATTTTAACCCAGGAGAAATATTTTATTCTCTAATCCTGATTTTTAAGCTTTTTATTTCAAAATTTGGCACAAATAATAATATTTTATGTCATTTCTAGAACACCAGCTTTTAATTATAATTTTCAAAGTCTTTAATTATTAACAATTGTATATAATTATCCAGTAGTCAAATAAAAATTAGCATAATTATTTTATGGTATGTAAAAATTTAAAGAAAATGTAGAGTGCTCAGCTATTTAAGATGAGATACACATGTTCAAAGGACAATCAATATTTCAATTTACCAGATTTAAGTAATATCATAGAGACTATTATTAAATAAAACATTTATTAATGTGCTAATATATAAAAATCTGCTGTAAAATTTGATATTTAGGGCTCAGTTGAAATTTACATAAAAAAATTGAAGTTGAAGAGAGATCTGTGAATTGGAGGGAGTGAAGTGAGGGAGTGGGGGGAATTGCCAAAGATTGAATTGGAGCAGGTTGAGTTCCATAACCTTG
The DNA here is from genome assembly GCA_004027875.1 of Aplodontia rufa. NCBI lineage: Eukaryota > Metazoa > Chordata > Mammalia > Rodentia > Aplodontiidae > Aplodontia > Aplodontia rufa. Next base: position 62,710 of record PVKS010001609.1, on the reverse strand, counting down.
TGATAATACCACGGTGTATCCTGGTGTTGTATATAACTGGAAAGAATAATTCTTAAAAATTTGAAATTGAGATGTTATTGCAAAGTATTTTGAGTTTTTAGTCTTTGATGGGGTACCTGTTTTTTCAGTTTGCACAATATAATATATTCAATATATTAAGTCCTTTATTTTTGTGGTCAGACATACATAGGCTGAATCTTGATTTTGTAACTCACTAGAATTTAGTACTTAGACACTTCGACTAGCTTCACTAATCTTTATACAATATTCAGTTGTTGTGAAAATTATATAAGATGATGCAAAAAGATGAATTACCCTGGGGGTGGCCCATAGTTAGCATTCAGTAAATTCTGCACATTGCTGTTACTATTATCATCATCACTACTACAAGTTAAATGACATCTGTAGGGCAAAAAAAGCAATATGTAAACATTTAGTCTAAGACAAGTCTATGCCCTAAACACTTTTCTATGAATGTTACCTAAATTTCATCTTCATAATGACATTCATTTTTTATATTCATTATAAAACTAAAATAAGCACATAAAATATATGAATTATTTACTAGATAGTTTTTCTCTTTCTTTAATTTTATTATTAAAAACCAAAGTGAATAAAATATCATTAAATAATTTCAACTCAAAGTTTCAAGAAAGGGAATAATAAAGTTATTTCTCAGAGTTTTGAATAATATTTAAATACAAAAATAATTTGTTTTCATTGTGAGTGAAATAAATTGAGGAGTAAGACCATACTGTTTCTCTTGAAAACATCATTTAACTTCTTTTATGGAAGATATGCTTAGATTTTAATTTTAAAATTAAGGAATTATTCAAATTTTTATATTACAGCTACAAAATATTCATGAAAAATTGCTATCAAGAAACAATTACTGAAGCTAACATTTATTTGTTCTGAATAAAACTGGCCTAAAGAAATATTTTCGAGATACTGGACATATGTAAGTCAATTTAAAAGCATATTGCTTCATATCACCAATGACTTCAGGTGGAGGGCCCTAAAATGGTAGTACCTCTTGGAAGATTGCTTTCTTTATCCATCCTTGAGTTCAACTCACTTCTCTAGTAAAAATAATGGAGACATTGCTATATACTATAGTCAGATAATATTTATAAAGAAATAATTTAATACGCCAGCTGTTTTCCAACTTTAGAAGCATGAATAAAAATACTAATTATAACAGTTAATCTTTCTTAAATGTTACTATGGGCCAGGCTGTACCCTAAGCATTTTCTGTTTGATTGCTTCTTCATTCTTCTAAAACCCTCTGAGATAGGTACTATTATTGTCCTCATTTTTAAAATGTGGAAAATGAAGCCAAGTTAAGATATTTGTTTAAGATTACACAATGAGTTGAGAGACAATGCAAAAATTCCTTACCAGACATACTGACTCTTGAATGCAAGCTTTGAATCTCTTAAGGCCTTTAGAAAGCAAGGCTTAGTCCATTTTACAGTTTATCTGAATCTTATTTATTTATATGCTTTTGTCTTGGTCCCATTTACTCCGATGGGAGTGGGGTCAGGCATCCAGGTGAGTGGAATTATGATGAGTTATACAGTAGTACAACTTAGCTAGGAACACTGGCCAGGAAATAATTCTTACATAGACCTTTTATTTCTCATTCTGCCTTTTTTTTTTTTTTTTCCAGGCCTCTCACTCATTCACCTTATGTTAACCTCATTCCCTCTTGGGAAAGTGAGAAGGTAATTAGTTTCTCTAGTTGAAGAAGAATATTCTAGAAAAGTTTCAGACATGGCTAATGTGAATTGCTGAGCTCAGAAGAGGAAAACAGGGTTAAGGAAGGTGCTCATGAAAATTTTATTGTAAGATGACTCAATGGGTCAAGATATGGATAATTTAATTTTTTAAAGTGCAGCTTCCTTCAACTTAGTTTCTGTTCTTGATTTCTCATTGTATAGGGGTTTTGACATGGATTTTCTCTCTGGATTATTTCATTACTTTCTGTTGTGAGGCTGTCTCTTTTCATGTTGCTCAGTATAATCAAGTCCGGGTCACGATAGAAAGACCCCTCTGCATATTCCATTTTTAAGTCTAAAAGAATATTATTGCTCACTTGAGTTAATGGAGGTGCATTTTCCCTGTCTCTCCTTTCACTGTGAAATACAAACATGGGCTCACACTTTACTGTGGAAAAGTGGATGAATACAACTCATTTGACAGCAAAATAGGTCACAGCTTTGTATAGCGGTTAGAAATTATTTTAAGCATTGCTGCTTTAAGTGTACATTCTCATTTTCACCATAAATAAATCAGAATACTTTTTTTAAATTTCATCTAAACACGTCTCATCCAAAAGTCATGATCTTCTGGGATTCAGTTCATTCAGTTGGTTCATGTTATTCCATTATGCTAATAAAACTGATATTTGCTTATTGTACAGCTGCCGTGTGGGGGTTTAGAAAGTCTGTAATTAAAATCACAAGGTTTGTGGGGTTTTTTTCAGATATCTAAAAAGAATAAACCTATATTAATAAAAATACAATGATTGATGGGTAGCAGTTAGTTGGATATTTAGGAGCATTTTGAAAACATGTTATAAGGCCAAATGTTGAATTACACTCTATATTTCAAATGAAATGAGGTTATGGTTTTATATATATATATATATATATATATATATATATATATATATATATTTATGTATTTTAGTTGGAAAAAAATCCCTTGACTTAGCATCCTAGTCTAAAATATTTATTACTAGCAAAGTGCACTCTTAAAAACATTTTAGAAAGGTATTAAAGTAACTAGATTTTCACATTTGTTCTACTATAAAGATTTTCTTCAGTAATCTGTAAAATAATGATAAAAATATCAATACTGTCTACTTCACAGAATTATAATAATCAACAAGAATATGTCAAAGCACTTTTAACACAGTCAACTAATATCCAGATGTAAGTAGCTAATTAAATATGGTATAGTCAGAGAAAGGAACTTGAGATTCATTGATGGATAAAAAGTGGTCCCTGTACTGAGCTCATGCCAAAGATCCATGTGCATGAAAGCCCTTATAATACTGAAATTTCTTTTATACATTTTCCTACTAAACACCCTTGCAAATGGATTCAAATAAGCCTGTCCATTCACTAGCTAAATCCATATCAAACTTCTATTGCATGTGTTTGAGTCCATTTAGGCAAAGGTACAGAAACACCGTAAATTAGATGACCTCCACAAAACCAGAAATTTATTTTGTAGCATACAAACTTGGGAAGTGGAATATCAAGGCAGGCAGATTTTATGTCTGTCCTAACATGGTGGTGTTAGCTTTCTGCAGCTTCTATAAGGGCACTAAACTCATTTGTTAAGATCTCCAATTTTCATGGCCTAACCACCTCCCAATGGACTCATCTTCTGATACCACTACTTGGTGGGTTAGTTTTCAAAATATGGATATTGTACTACACAAACATTCACATGACAACACTGTATTAAGATATAAAAGGGAGATATACTTTTTTTCCTTAACTTCCTTCACAAAGCCTCACATTTTTCAATCAGTAATTCATTCATTTCCAAAATTGCTGGAAACATATAAAAGGAATAAAGTTATAAATTATAGTATACTGCAATATAAGAGGCATAAGAAGAAAAAAATAAAGCAGAACAGTGAGGCAGAAATGCTTGGGCAGAGGGGCTGCAGTGGTGCTCAGTGGTTATGGCACTTGCCCGGCATGCACATGAACATGGGTTTGAACCCTAGCACCCCGTGCATGCAATGAATTGTCACAGCAATGAAAGTCACACAAAAACCTAATAAAATTAATTCTCTCTTTCTCAGCGTCCCCTTCTCTTAAAAAAAAAAAAAAGGCGGGGGGAGTTGGGCAGAGTAGAGAAGGGAATGGTTGTGTTTTTGAATATGGAGGCCAGAAAATATTTGAGCAAAGAATAATAAAGGAGCAAGCCATGTATGTGGAAGAATTCTAAGAAAGAAAGAAAGAAAGGAGAATAAACCCTTAAAGCAATGATGGCTTGACTTCTTCAGAGGTCATTCAACTACCAATATGTCTAAAAAAAGCATGAACCTGGCTGGGAGTGTAAAAATATAAGATCAAAGAGGAAGTCAAAACACAAGTCATTGAAGAATTTTTGTTTTCTTCCAAGTGAAATGACGAGCCACTTAAAATTTGAGCAGAAGAGAAACATACACTGATTCAGTTTTAAAGAGGTCAGTTTTATCACCCTGATTTTAAAAAGTATCTATGTAATAAAAATTTTAGGACACCTTTCCCAAGAAACCAAGAGACTATTGATGATGGAAATGATTATCATCATAGCAATGGAGATGAAGCCACTTCTAGAAGAATTTTCTGGCTGGAAGTGAGACATCATATAATGGGTAGTGTATAGAAAATTTTGATATTTTGTTTGTTTTTGTTTTTCTGTGGAGACTGAAAGGACAATGTTACATAGAAGTGATGGAGAAGATTTTGGGAGGAAGTTTGAGCATATGAAGGTAGAGACAACTTGAAGACAATTAGAAGTTGTTACCTGAGTATACAGCTCATGACAAAAATCCCATATTGGGGTAAAATATTTGAAAATCATTAAGCTATAGACTTTATTCATAGCCAGAAGCTTGGATAAGCTCATCGTAAGCATGAGCTGAGCTAGAGAAGGAAACAAAAACCTTGGGACTGAATTCTTGGGTTCTTAGAACTTAAAGAGATACAACAGATGATGAGATACAAACTAGGGAGGCAGCGAAGAACAACAAAACAAGTGAAGAAAACATTTCCAAAGAAGAAGCACTGCTCAATTTGGTCAAATGTTCTTCATGAGTAAGATCAACAAGAACTAAAAATTTGACATTGGAGTAAACAATGTAGAATCAGTAGTACCTTTGGTAATTACCATTTAGTTTAAAATATAGAGATTAGTTATAGATTTGCCTGAAGGGATGAAAACTTGCTATGATGGAACAATGGTACAATAAGTTTCAATTACAAGGACATTTGCACTAGCAAAAGAAGGCTATGAGGAAGAACTTTTGAAGGAAGTGAAGGTCACCGGAGAGCTTAAGATCTCATCAGAACTAACTAGGAAGAGAGGGAAGAATTCCCCAAGTGAGAGGAATGCCAGAAGGAGAATAAGGACTCAGTGGGAGCCAGGGTTGAAATGAGAGTGCATAAACCTCCGGACTATTCAGTGCCTTGAGGATCCTTCAAAGAGGTTTTGTTTATTTGCTTTTCCTATTGTAACCCAAATGGATGCCAGGAAGAGGACTTCAAATAAATGGACATATGAGTGTTGAATATTCTCACCTGCTTCAAAAGAGATTAATAGCTGTTGATGAAGAATAGATTGAAACAAATTACTGTAGATGACATAGAGACAAGTTTAATTGTTTGGAAAATTGCACAGGCCAAGGAGGAATGATGGCAGGCTGCCCTAAGGTTGTGACTGGTATTATTGGAAAGAAATAGAGTTGAGAGAACAGAGCATCTTTTCAGGAATATGGTTGAAATGCTTAGCCAAGAGAAAGAACTGAACATGGGTTAATTAAACAAATATCCTTTAATATTTGTAAGCAATTACAGATACTCTTTTATTCCTTACTTCTCTTCATTGTTATCAACATAGCAGAAGACAAAAAGGCAGACATTAGGCTGATAGTCCTGATGTAACTGAAGTGCTAACCCAGAGAAAGAGTTCATTTAGGTTGTACTATGGAAGGGAAATGAGCATAGAGAAAAACTTGTAAACTTTTTATTTTATAACTGCCATTTATATTTAAACTAATTTGTCCAGAGTAACATTCTAATTCACATAAAGGCTAAATATCTTAATTGTGTATCCTAGTTGGCTCTGATTTGATCTTAGAAGATTAGGTTGCATGTACATTTGATTCTTTATAATTCAGTATGAGATTGATTTAATGACATGAAAGCAAAGAAAAAGTCTTTGTGGTATAAGCTTTGCAGGATCATTAGTTTAGCTCACTGCTATACATTTTCCCATACTGGCAAAGCAAAATTCCTGCTGGTGGAACAGAATTTCTAATCATTTCCATGTAATCTGCTTTTTTTCTAAGATGCAATAATAATCTGATGAACAATTTAGTTCACTGTATAAAGATGCTGTATAAACACATGGCAGGGATATTCTTTGACTTACGCAATCATTAAACAGTTTATGAAATTATTATCTTTCAAATCCACTCAAAGTTACCTTGGAAAAGAATATCAAATCTTCTAGCAACCTAACCAGAATTTGGAAATCCCATCTATATAACCCCAATGGCATACACAACTAGTTTGCCTTAGCATATGGAAATGGAAACTGGGATATAGGAAACTAATTCACTATATTTGTAAATAACAGGATATATAAATTGTCCTATACACAGAGACAGAAACTTTTATGCAGTATGATAATGGGTTCATAGAATATTTGAAATTTTCTTTTCATAGAATAAAAAACCAACTTTATGCATAAAATAATTTTCTTCTTACAAAGCTGTGGCATTAGTTTAGATTTAGGTGAAATATACCTGAGCTACAAGACAGATTTTTAAAAATATTACAAACATTTGGGGAAATGTTCAGAAATGTTTTGAAATTTTTCACACTCACACTCAAATGTCATGTAATGTATATAGTGCCACAGGTGGCATGGCCAAGTACTCATTTCAGCGTAATAATTTGAATTCATAGTTCTTAGAACCCAATAATTTGAATTCATAGTTCTTAGAACCCAATATGTAGTTAATAAGTATTTTTCTAACACCATTTCAATCATTATCATTTACTTCATCCCTTCTTTTTTCTTCATCCCTTTTTTCTTTTCTTACATTTTTTTAAAAAAATTAAACAACTTAAAAGAACTTTCAGGAGTTCCTCAAAAGAAGACAAATATTAACAACCTAGTAAGAGATTTACTGAAACAAAGTGTTTCTTTGATTTTAACCATTTTAAAATTTAGCAAGTAGAAATGCATTTAGGGACAGCAATTTGTTTACATTTAATTACTCTCCATTTATTTCCCAAGTGTTTATAAGACCGTAGTCAAAAGTAGGAATAGTATATTTTATACTTTAAAATCAAATAAAAATAGGTGTACATTTTACAATTATTTAAAATAAACTATATGTAGCAGCAATGATGACTAGAATCTAAATGTAAAAATCCCAGAAAATAAACATTGTAGTGTTGCTAATATTATAATATTTATTATTGACTTCCTAAAGTAAAATGGAATGGAAGTTTGCATTATTAGTTTATATATTTTATTAGTACACTTCAACTTGTGCTGATTTACAAACAAAACTAAACTTTTAGCAGATAAAGTCATGCTGTTTTACTATTGAAAGTCTTTAGTCTTAAAAAAAAGCTGTCACCTTTTGATTAATATTTCAAAGGAGTTTGAAGTATGAACTTTAAGTTTTAAGATGTCCATCACAACTTCTAAAATGGGTAGGGATGAATACACTAGAGTATATTCTATGTTAGTGTTTAAGTAACTTTGACAAGATTTGTTTTATTCTAAAATTATACAACTGCCTCAGCTTCATCAATGGTTTTTACAAATATAAATAATGTATCTAGCAGGAACTCTGACATATAATTGAGAAAAGAAATAAACAACCTAAGAAGACATTATGAAGTAGCTGGGAAATGAGTAGGATGGCAATAATATTATTGAAAATATATATGAAATTCAACTTGCGTTCATTGTTGGAGATACATTGTTAAAAGGTGCTCTTATTTTTAAAGGTAATAAAACTATTTTAATTTTAAATATCAAAGCAATTTTAGTTATAGGTGAGGAAACAGCAGGATAAAATTATCTAAATATCAATAAAATATATTAGTTTCCTCATGAGATACAATATGCTGTGTGTAATTTTTAAAATAAAAAGGAATGCTGGAAAGCCAAATTATGAAAGTGTGAATTCTTATTATTAAATTCTATGATATCCAAGTCCAAATCATAAGAATTACTTTTTTTTTTCTCAGTTGTTGAGCATCATATGCAAATGGTAGAACTGATCTCTAGGTTGAGATGAGATATTTAATCTGTACCCTGGCAAATGGGTGTAACTAAATCAACAAGTTTTACCTTTGAAACAATATTGTTATGAATAACCATATTAAATTTTAAAAAGTAGCCAAATATAATTAATGTCACCTTCAAACAATTTAAATCAAAGAAAGGAAATTCATCCTAGTTGGAACCTAGTTGCAGTGAATAAACAAGCTAACATTTCATTTCCCAAAGAATTTGGCACAGTAATCTGTGTATCTTTCTTCTTCTTTTTTTTTTTTAAAGAGAGGGACAGTGAGGTGGGGGAAGAGAGAGAGAGGAGAGAGAGAAAATCAACTTTATTTAGTTTTTCATGTGGCTCTTGTTGCTCTGACACTTTGTTGTGTACGTGGTGCTGAGGTTTGAACTCACAGACTTGTGCTTGCAGGGCGAGCACCGTAACCGTTGAGCCACCACTCCAGCTCCCTATGTATCATTTTATGTCTGTAGATATAGCATGTGAATCCTGCTCACTTGATATTATTGAATGACTAAGTCTTCCAATGGGTACAGAGACTGAAAACCCTGTTTGCATGCATTGTCTGGAAGAGAGCTATAATAACACTTACCCCAACCGCGTCTTTCGTATCAGGCACTGTGAACTCTTCCAGACTGCACGAATAGTAAATAACTGACATTTTAAGCATCAATTCCAAAGGTTTGCTAAAGTAATGATCATTTCAATCCATGGTGACTATTCTTCCATTTTGTTACTGAGAAAACTAATCTTTTTCTCTCTGTTGGTACTTAACATTAGCATAGTTGGTTTTTTTTTGTTAATGTTACATTCTTTTTTCTCCTCCTCCTCATCTACTTCCTTCTTCCTCCTCCTCCTCTTTTTCTTTCTTCTTTTTTTTGTTATGTGTGCAACTAACCAAGGGCCTCATATTAGTATGAACTACCATACTAACCTCACCCAACTTTTAAAATTTTCTCCCTATTTTTCTTCTAACTGTAAGGAATATGAGGCCCTAATCATCATCTTCTGTTATTGCAGTTTACCACCAGAGGCTTTCAAATCACCCTAAGTATCCTCATTGATATTCATTTTATGTCCTTATGATATCTGCCTTCAATCATTTGTTGCCTTCCATCAATTGACTGCCTTCAATTAAATGTTCTCTTCCTGCACAAGGAATTTCTACCCACATAACTTACCTCAAGATACTTGGAGCTAACTTCTTTCTGGTGCTTCATAGCACCTCTATAGTTTCCGAGCTCTAATTAATTCCTCACATCTTCTAAATCACAGTCTCTGCACTCACATCTTGGTTCTACACTCACCTGATCTACAACTTTACCCAGAATAGTTTAAGTATAGATGAGCATTGTCCTTCCCATATGTCCAAATTGACAGATATTTTTACTTTCCAAATGCATCTGTAACATCCATGTACTGAGACACCTAATAGCAGTTATATGATTAAATTGAATCCTGCTGAGCTTTGTTCAGGTTGAGATATAGGAATTAATAGAGTCCTAGGCAAGGGAATAGTTGAAATTCTTCAACCATTTCACTTGGGTATCTAAGATGCATTTATATATCATCATCTATTTCAACGTAACAAGGAAATATAATTTTCATCTATAGCTACCTTGTTTGTTTTTCTTAAACCTCTTTATATATTTGGAAGGTGCATTAGTGCAAAGTTACTTGCTCCTGTCTTAGGTGATTTATTTCTTCCCAGGAGGAAACAAAAAAATAGAGTGACTGTTGTTTGGTTGCCAAAAAACAAGTTATCTCACATACAGAAGATTTCCTATCTCTACCACTGCCACCTAATATTATTCAAGCTAAGAGTTAAAAATCAAATGTGCATTCAATTGCACCATTTCAGTTGTGCATTTCACTTTTTCACTCACTTAAAATATAAAATTAAGAGTATATATAACTTATTTTTCTTAAAATTTGTCCTGTACTTCAGAGACAATTGAAAACTATTAAATCATCTATCATTTGAATTATAAGAATAATAATGTAGTGAATTTCTAATTCCAAAATACTTTTTATCATAATGTACTATTTTCTTAGAAGTTCCAGAACAGCATAAGTTATGTGCGTATCAAGGGACTTGACTACCTAACCCATATTAAAAACTGATCTAGCAACTCTATTTGAATACATAGGGATTTTTTTTTCTAACAGTATCTAACATTCTCATTTCCTGTTCCTAGCTTAAAGAAAAAAAAAGCACACACTGCCATTTTTATGAGGTTTAAAATAAGGACATTGTTATATTGTTAGTTTCCTTGTTAGAGGCTTTGACCATTGATCTGAGCTGGCATTGAGAGAGTGGTTTCTCAGCCAGATTGTGGACACTGGTTTGTAGAGATAGTCTTGTACATTCAGTGAATACATTTCACCTGGTAGAGCATGCTATAGGTATTAGGCTTACATGTTCTTCTACATAAGTTAACCTTTCCTGAATCCTTGTATTGAAAGCCACTATAAAAAAACACTTTGAACAGGTCACTGACACTGTTAGAAGGGACTGTGGATCTCTCTCTCTTTCTTCTGTCCCTTTGTTTTCTCAAATCATATGATAGAGCCATTCAAGATCAATGATGAATTTACTCAAATTGTTTTTTTAATATGATTATTTATTTCTATTTTAATGACAGCATTTGAGAGAGTAGTTATCTGCAAACAGAAATAAACATAATCTGAGAAATGAAAAGATACAGTTTTATAAAATAGATCCTTTGAAATGACATTAGTTTCTTTCTAGAACAGTTATGATATGTCTAAAATCTTCCATGATTTTTTCTTTTCCATACTAAAATGTACTCAATTATTAATGTAATTCTAGCTTTTCATTTATCAATCCTTTGATACCCCTCTTATCCCAAGACAATAGACATCTCTAGACCATAGATAAAATTTTCTGTTTAGAATTCTTCTTAAGTTCCTGTCCAGCATGACAATTTTATAGTGTTTTCTTTAAAGTAGAATTAATTTTCATATGAAATTATTCCCCTTTGACTGCTTACTATATGAGTACTTCATTGATTTAGTTCTTTCTAGTATGTGATTGCATTTTTCTTTTTCTAAGTCTACCAATTTCTACAAAGTTAAGGACTGAACATCTCACATTACTCTCTGGGTGGTTTATGTAAATAACAATAATAAAAGCCCCTGAAGTTTCATCCCTGTTCCCAGTGGTATCCCACTGACCTCCTTTCAGCTTGAAAGGGTTCTATCTATTGCTGATTTTTTTCCTTCCCACTGGCAATTTTCAGCCCACTGTGCTTCTTCATCTGATTTCTTGACTCTTTCTTGACTTAAGAATTAATTATTGAAATGTATCAGATGCACTCTGAAAATGTCAGAGTATTTGGTTGGATTTACTAAGAAGTGCAGCTTTTCAGCCAACATGATATTGGAACTGAATTTCAAGTAGGGCCTTTCTGCACACATCTTTTTCACAGGGAACACAAAAACATAATCCAGATGATCTATACCATCTCTGAAAGGTTTGCACTATAGAAGGCCATTTGTCTCTATCACTATAAAGCAGAATGTTTACCTTTGCATTTTAGTGCTGTTTTTGTCTCGTTGAAACTTGAACAAACACTTTGTATAGAACTACAAGAGACTTGCAGAAGCTGTCCATCCATCCTCCTGCCTCCAGACTGGCCTGTGGCTAATTTAATCTGCCCAATTCAGACGGTTATTGATCTTGGTATAAAAGGAATTCACAACCTCCCTTTTATGTGGTGGCATATTCTACAAGCCTCATTCTCACACAGCAATTCATACCTCAAATAGCACAATAAGGCAGGTTGAGAGTGGAAGCACTTTAAATAAAAATATTAAACTCTGCTGAAAAGATATTCAAAAGAATTTAAGAAAACATTCCTGATATGAGTTAGGAAGGAAAAAAGATGCTGTAAGTCACAAGACATAATGTTAAAAGAATATCAATGAAAATATGTCTAAGTAGCTTTAGCTTCAATTCCACACTTATTCATTAACTTAAAATAAAATATTTATTTTTATCTTACTTAAAGTAAAATAATAACTAGGTACTTACTATATGCTAAGTGGGTGCTTCTGTTTCCCTGGTGTTTACAACTAACAAAAGAAATGATATCTCCAATTTATAAAATTTATATTTTTAGTGGAGGAAGATTAACAACAGAAAAAAAAAGTGGATAATGTAGTTCATGTCTAAAGGTGATAAACATTGTGAAGAAAATAGATTGACATACACCTGGAAGTGAGGGATTTGTTATTTTAAATATGGTAGTTGGGGGAGGCCTTGCTGAGAGTGTGATATTTCATCAAAATGAAGGTGATGTGGGAGCAGACATGAGGATATTGGGCGAACAATACTGTGAGTAAAAGTTAAAACCGGCACAAGGTGAGGCAGGGGTATAATTGACATTCTTAAGAGGGAACAAGGAGTCTGACTAAGCATAGAAGAGAGGAAGTGAGGTGAGAGGAGAGATGGGCCTTGGTTTCTTAGGCCCAATGAAGTCACTTCATGGACTCTGCCTTTGCTCTGAGTGAGAGGAGCAGCAGAGCCTGTATGTGATCTGCCTAGGAATTTAAAGAATAGTTCTGGATGCTGTGGTAATTGTAGCATTCATTTTAATACTTTGGAGGAAGGGGCAGTGGTGGCTATTATCATGTACTAACATGCTGTTGGTGAGAAGAAAAGGAATGTGATTTGAAAGATAGTCAATGGAATTTTCTGGCAGTATTGAGGCAGAATGCAGAAAACAAGGAGTCAGGAATATCTCTGAGGTTTGACAAATATGACAAATAGCATATCCTTTAACTTAATTTCCCATTGACTGGGATAGGGACGTCTATAAGGAATGACAATAAAATAATAGTAATAATAATAATAATAACAATAAGACTCAGCCAGTGGCTGAGTGTAGCCCAGTAGTTAAGCATATGTGAGGAGCTAGATTCAATCCCCAAATCGCATCCCCTGAGAAAAGTAATAATATATAAATATACATGGGCAAAGTACACAGTCTCCATGTATGGTATGACATAATGTGCATAACCCAAATGTTTTCCAATTCATGGGGAAATTTACATTTCCCTTTATAATTCTGCAATAGTCAATGTGATTCAATAAGCAAATATAAAATGAATGTACTGTAAGCAGCCATGGTAGTGCCCACATGTAATCCTAACAACTTGGGGGAGGCTAAAGCAGGAGGATTGAAAGTTCTAGGCCAGGCTCAGCAACTTAGCAAGATCCTGTCTCAAAATAAAAATTAGAAAAAAGGGCTGGGAGTTTAATTTAGTGGTAAAATTCAATCCCCAGTAAATAAATAAATAAAACATTTTTCTAATGTTGTAGTTTTTAAATATTTTTAATTAGTTTAATTTTACTTTTGTGTGTGTGGTGTGTGTTTGTGTGTGTTCCTGAGGATTGACCCTACGGTCTTCTGCATGCTAAACCAGCCGCTATCACTAAAGATACATACCCATATATAGATATATAGATAGATTAAAATTTAATCTTCAAAGCTGATACCTGAGATTTTCATAGTCAGAGATTAGAATCTGATGCATTAGAAATCATGTATCATGCTCATACTTAGGACTGTGGGTGTGGCTCAGTGGTAAAGTATGTACAAGGCCCTGAGTTCACTTCCCAGCAGCACAGGAAAACAAACAAAAAAAGAAACAGATGATGTATTGTGCTCAATAACATACCTATAACCACTTTGTATTAACTGTTTTTGTTTTAACTCAGGATTGTCTGTAATAATGAATGATAGAACATTTATATAAAGAATATTACATGAAATTAAGGCTGAGCATAAAGCAAAATTGGAGTGTTGAAGTTTTTTTCTCCCCCCCCCCGAAGATCCTCTTCTGTTAATCTTTCTCTTTTTCATCTTATCTTGCTCTAGATTTTCTCCATGATCCGTTTATTTTCCTGGTATAATCAAAGCCATATCTCAAGTTTACCCCTCCTTACTCCAACACAAAGGAAAAGTCAACAGCATTCAGTCAGTGAATTTAAGAGGACACATGTGTCAGGGAAACATAATGATCAAACTAAGTACAATTTTGTATTAAAAGTGGTTTCTTAAACAAAAGAAAAATTTTAAGTACTTTGATGGAAAATTTGCAAAAAGAGCAAGTAACATCACATGAACTCCAATATTTCTGGTATTTGATAGGCTATTCAGTAGAAGTTGTTTGAGCCTTTAGACACATATTACAGCAACATAGGATTTATTTCTGCTTATTTTCTGTTTCTAGAAACTTTATGGTTGGCAATTAAAAGTGTTATTTTATTATATAAATAGAACTGGTAGATATTTAAAGAAATCCTGTGTATTATTGTCCACCTAATCATTTAATACAAATGTAGAAGGGAAGGACAGGAAGAATTCATATTGTAAAATCATGATTCTGGGCCTAAAGCAGGTGTGTACAGAATGAAACTGCATTTTTCTAAATTTAGCAAAATGGTATTTTGTGCCATAATTTTACCATGTATCTTGCCTCTTTTGTTTCTCTATCTCTCCTTCTTTCTCTGCCAGTGATTTCCAAATAGCACCCTGGCCCTTAGTACCACCCTACATCTCTTCAGAGTTTGGGTACCACGGAAATGAAGGGCTGCTTAAAACTCATTCTAACTTAATGTTCCTTCTGCTTTGGGTCTTGTCCCAGCATGCGGATCTACTGAGATAGAATTTCTTGAGAATCCTTCTGATCCTTCTTAACCCTCCCTTGTCTTCCTGTGCTCAGCACAGAATCCCTACTCCCAATCTCTGATACTCATGAATTTTTCTTCTTGTCATCAGAGATGATGTATTTTATCTCCTCACTCTACTTCCATCATATTTCCTTCCTTATCTTTGATTATATTCAAGTTTTTCTTCTTGGAGTCTAGCTTTGTAAAATCCAAAAGCCAAGACAGACTCCATTGTCTGTTTTTTTGAATCATATGCTTTCCCTGATGTCCTGATACCAGACAGCCTAACCACTGCCTGACTTAGGAGAGTGGGCAGAATGAAGAGGAGACCTGAGCAGATCAGGAAATCCAAGGTCATTTGCAAGTATACCTCACAGATGCTGTACATTCAGTCCCAAACCTCTGCAATAATGCAAATATTCAGTACAGTAATGCCTGTCACATGAACTGTGGGATTTCTCAGTGGACATGAAAGTAATGAAGTAATGTTTACACTGTACTGTAATCAATTGAGCACTTACTAACATTACGTATAAAAAAGTACATACCTTAATTAGCAAGTTACTCTATTGCTAAAAAAAAATGCTAATGGTCATCTGAGCAGTTGAAAAACTGGCCCTCTTACACTTGTTTGACCATGGTTGCTATAAATCTTCAATTTGTAAAGAAAATAAAAAGCATCTTTGGCATGTGCAATAAAGTAAAGCACAGTAAATTGAGGTCCCCGTGCTGGAGTGGTGGCTCAGCTGTCGGAGTGCTTGTCTGGTATTTGCAAGGACCCAGGTTTAAACCCCAGCACCACATACATAACAAAGTGTCAGGGAAACAAAGGGCAGATGAAAAATAAATAAAATTGACTCTCTCTTTTTTTCTCTGTCCCTCTCTTCATCTCTCTTTAAGAAAAAAGAAGTATGCTTGCAATAATATTTTAAAAGTATGTGACCACATTCTCATGACCCCCAAAACAGAACAAATAACATTCTGTTCTTGTCTGACCCCTGAATCCAGGTTTATCAAAAAATCTTACATTTTAAGTGATTCTCCTTTATTCAAAGTTGTGTAGTGTCATACATGAAGAATATATGATTAAAAGACTTTAAGATGGGGCTGGAGCAGTGGCTCAGCAGTTTCGGCGCTTGCCTGGCAAGCACGAGGACCCAGGTTCAAACCCCAGCACCACGTACACAACTGAGTGTTGGAGCAACTAAAGCCATGTGAAAAACTAAATAAAGTTGTTTCGCTCTTTCTCTGTCTCTCTCACTGTCCCTCTCTCTTTAAAAAAAAAAATTAAAAAAAAGACTTTAAGATGATTTCCTTTAAGATCACCCATAAATAAAAAGTAATACGTTAACAAAGTACAGATCTTCATATTGTATGAGAAATAATATGCTATTTTATACTTCCTTAGAGGTTCATATATTAACAGAAATTAGTTACCCACACTCCATTTAGAAAGAAAGAATAACTGAGACACCTAAATACTGAGATTGTTATAATGCTGGAGAAAGGAGACAACATCAATGAGAAGGAAAGCAATGAGAAGCACACATTCAGCTTTCTTGACTGCTGCTTTGAGGGAAAGATAAATTTTTAGTCTTCTATGATGTTCTGATGTCTTATAACTGAAAAGAGGGTATTAAATGTGCACAATAGCAGCAGTAAAATAAAAATAATCTATGTTCCCAGAATAATATACAGAATGTTTCAGTGTTTGGAATCGAATAAAAAATTGCAAATTTGTGAAAATTTTGGACCTTGTTAGTTCCTAAATAACCATTGTATTGATGCAATTATCAAAACTGTTAGCCTAATAAAATTCATACTTATTCACTTATGTATTACTGATTTTGATCATATGGCAAAGTGTCCTAATAAATTATGTCCTATAGGGTGACACAGAATGCTCCTTTTATAACGAAACATTGCAGTAGATAAAGTAAATATCTTTGCTATAATTGAGTTTTTTGCATACATTGATATGATATCTGTATCAAAGAAACATAATTCATTTTTAATTTTTTGCTATAATATCAAATATATTTAATACTTTTTAAAAAATCCATGTGTATGAAGTTGTTTTATAGATAAATTTAAAACTCTTCCCCCTGGGGGCTGGAGCAGTGGCTCGGTGGTTGGGGTGCTTGCCCAGCATGTGCAAGTACACAGGTTCAAACCCCAGCACCCATGTACGCAACTAGGTGTTAAAGCAAAAAAATTCATGTGAAAAACTCAATAAAAATTGATTATCTCTATCTCTCTCTCTCTCACTGGCCTTCTCTCTTAAAAAAAAAAAAACTCTTCCCACTGTTGAATTATTAGTGATAACAGAAAAATATTTATGTAGATTTTTTCTCTATCAAATTTTCCAGAACATTTCTCCTCTACATATCAAAGTCGTTCTCTCATCATATTGCTCTTAATGGTTTTCAATATTGCTACCTTTTAAAATAAAAGCTCTGAAAACTTCATTTATATTCTTATAATCAATTTTATCTTCTTATGTCTAGACAGTCACTGGAAAAAAGAAAGCATGAAACATTGCTAAAAGACAGCAAAGCAGGCCGCACAACCTAAATTGTCCTTGTGTCTCCTTTCTAGTCAATTTATTTCTCTACCCAGGTTTCTGATGGGTATCTGTGTTTGTGCAGGAGCTCCGACTGTATCTAATCCTGCTGAATGCTCACTTATCTGAGTCTAATAAAATCAGGGCCCAGGATGCAAATGGGATGGCAGAGACTAGAAGACAGTGTTAGACAATCTACTTGCACATTTTTACAGTCTGAAAAACTGTCCCTCCCCTTCCACAGCTGCGCTCCTCCCCAGGACCATCTGGGTGGCTTTCCTGCATGAACTCTTATGTTTCTCCCTAATTGCTACTCTCTTAGCATTAAACATACATGGTTGTCTTTATTTCTATATTCCTCTGTGTTCTTAATTTCTAAGGAAAGTTACTAGTCCCTAATAGCATGCCTGGTCAACTGTAGGTATTTAATGTATGCCTGCTGAATAAATGAATTAATTATGGAACTATCCAGGTCACATACAGAGATTAAGGCAGCCAAAAACATTATGGAAAATTAAAAGTGATAATAATTCAAATGAAAATAGGTAACTTATGAGAACTTACTAAGTGCAGATACTTTTTCTAAGCATTTTTCACTCATTTTTCATTTTATGTTTTTTAGAATCCTACAGAAAATAGAGTTTGTTAGGGTTTTCACTCTTTGGGAAATTATTTGCATGATAATTATTCTGATACTTCTACTTTCCTGGTAGAACCTATTTTTCCTACTTATCTTTACATTATTAAATATCTTAGTGATGTTCAGATAAACTTTGTTATAAACTATCATTCTAAAGAATATTATGTGCTGTAAAATAAATGCGATTGAGGTTACATGTATATATCTTAGAACATTTTGTAGAATATTCCATAAAAATTTGCTGGCAGGAAAGTCCATGCAGTAAAGACAGACACTTGCTGTGTGTTTAGGTTGTATGAACATGCACAGACAAGGCATATGCAGTAGTAAAGCCACTATCATTAAGTCCACAATATTTTTATTTGTAGACGTTCAAGAATGTACTGGGACTGACATTAAGTAAATGTGGCATGAATCCACCATCATTTCCTTCATTTTTAAGTACTAATATTTGCTTATGCTTTAATCATTTTGTATATTCAGTCAAAGAATCTGAGGATACACTTAATATTATTTTATATTATTATTTTTGCTATTATTAGTTTGCTGTGTGCATGACATTGGGTTCTCTCACTTTGTCTTATGGTTTGAATGTGTGGTGTCTCCCAAAAGCTCATGTGTGACAATTTGGGAAGGCTGAGGTGCAATGATTGGGTTTTAAAAGCCTTAACCCAATCAGTGAGTTAATCTTCTTCTAGGGATTAGCTGGCAACTGCAGGTTGGAAGGGTATGGCTGGAGGAGGTGAGTACTTGGGGGGTGTGCCTTGGGGTGTATATTCTGTATCTGGCCTGGAGTTTCTGTCTCTCTGCTCTGCTTTCCAATGTGACACCTTGAGCTCCCTCCCTCGTGGAGCCATGCTTGGCACCATGATGTACGAATATACCTAGAGCCCAGAAGAAAAAAACCTGCCTTCTCTAGACATAGACCTCTGAAACCATGATCCCTTAAATAAACCATTTCCTCCTAAGATTGTTCTTGTCAGATTGTTCAGTTACACTAAGGAAAAGCTGACTAAATAATTTGTATATACTGTTCTGATATTTTCTGTTTCCTAATGATCAGAGGTTTGGAGAGATCCTGTTACTGTTTATTGGTATAATTTTTCCTCATGAAAAATAAGATTGGAACTTATTTTACATATTATTTTAATCCCTATCAAGTTTACACTTTAAGAGACATTTGTCTTAAGAGGAAATTTTATACTCCATATTTTTTATTTAATATCGAACATCAACCTTTAATCATGCATTTTCATTTTGCTGAGACTGTGTAAGTAATTTTTCTCACCAGCTGCATATCTTTTGGGATATGTTTTAATTTTGAATGACTTTATTTTGACATCCGGGTTAGCATTAGCTGAAATGTGAATGGTGTATTCTCTGCTGCTTGGTTTTCTGAGATCATCTCTCTATTGTTCTTAAAGTGCCCATTTGTCCATTGGTGTTTAATCTATATTTGAAAATTTGAGAACAATTAAACTGTTGTAGTCAACAGGACAGGAAACAAAAACATCCTTCCTCTTGATGTCTTGACATTTTTGAGGCATTCTTTGTCCACTGAAGTATGCTTTGAATTAAAGCATCAGGGTTTATGAGAAATATATTGTTAATTTACATTCAATTATTTAATGCTTATATTCTTTAAATGCATTAACAGTACATATCAAAATGATTGAAAAATCCAATTTTATTATTTATTTTTCTTGTGGTAAAAATTGCTAGTTCTTTAGGAATAGTTTTATTAAAAATAAGTGAAAAAATTGTTAAATGCCATGATAGTTTTGTATACTGATGTTACTATGACATTGCGTTAAAAAAGTCATACTGTTATTTATTTATTTATTTTTCTGCTATCATTGAGCTTACCATTGTGGCACAAATGTAATTTCACTTGAGAACCCATGTATTAAATATTAGTACATGTATTAACATATGTATTAAATCCACGAGTCTAAAACTCATTGCGAAAGCACATATACAGTTAGGGAAAGAGCCTGCATATTCCTGAAAATAAAGTGAATCAGCAGCAAAATGGGCTTCATTTTTCCAATGGAAAATAGTTTTTAATTGCTTTCAGAATTTCGAACAGTGAACTTTTCAAGGATATTTTTAGCGCATACAGATTCATCATTGCAAAATTTATTTATCATTTTGATAAAATATATGTTTGAGTTAGTATATTTTACAAGTCATATTAATGGAGAAATGTTATCTTATTTCTACCCTCACATTTCATGGAATCTTTTTTCAAAATTCTTACATCTACCATTAACTGACTGGCCATCACTAAAGTCACTTGATTCATTTACATGATTTTTCTGAGCACATCTTCACTTCCATTTAAGTTGTCTAAGATACTGTAAAAGTTTTTGATGTGTCTGTGATCTTGGCACTGAAAATTTTAATGCAAGCCCAAAGTATCCATTTTCTATTCTTAATCTATACAAGGTAAGCACTTAATAAATTTCTTAAAGGATCTTTTGAAAACTTGACAGCCCACACTTATGATTATTAAAAGCAGATGCTTATGACAGAGTCTGTGTGAAATACTATCTGCTTTTATTTTCTGGTTTGTAAAAATTTGTATTAAGTGACCTTCATAAGTATCAGAACTTTCATAAATGAAGTCATTTCATAAGTGTGTCTTCTGGCAACAGTAGTGTAAAATACTTTGTAAGGACAAATATCTATAGAAAGGTTTCTTACAATCAATTTTAAATGGAAGAATCAATCTGCATTGCAGCAGGAAATACTCAAAATAATTTGAATTGCAGCAGGAAATACTCAAAATAACTTGAATAGAATTTAACAAACAAGTCAGCAAAGGCATAGGTAGGCTATAGGAAGATTGCAAGGAAGAGTGCACTACCCCATGGTTGGTAACAGGGAGGCTATTACCTACCCTCAGCCTGAAGTTGCAAGAGAAGATAATGATTCAAGGTAAAAAAAAGAGTAGAGAAAGTACCTTCAAAAATGAGAGCATGACATCTCAGCATGATTGCAGGGAAGTCCATTCTGACCTCATTTTTTTCTTCTTCTGATCTCCTGAAAGGGATCTGCATTTGTCTAACATAAGCAGTGGTCAAAGAAAAGTGTCCACTGTGTAGGTCAACCTCCCAGGGCGGAAGGATGGAGAAGAGAATGGCATGGATTCGCACAGGCAAATGTTGTCCATGGAAAGCCTTAATCTCTCTCCTCTCCTCTTATATTCTCACGTTTGTTCCTTTGTTCTCTCTCTGTGTGTCTTTTGCACACACATGTAAATTTGACTTTTCCAAAATCCATCAACATGTGGTTATATTAAAAGGTGATACTTTTGTCTTATTATCTAGATGTGAGAACGTAAGAGATCTCTGGAGAGAAGAGAATCATTCCATCACTTCCTATCTAATAAGACAACCTAAAGCTACCACCCAAACCTAGCATTAATATCCAAATTGCTCCATGCATGGAAAGGAAAGGAACCCCAGATTTTTTATTCTGCATGTAAATAATTTTCATCATGTAAATATGGAGTTGAGGTAACCTGCAGCAAACTTAAGAGGATAAAGGAAGCAAATATCTAACTTAGATGACAGAAACCAAAGGTACCTTAAAAAAATAAAAAACAGACTTGCCAGTAATGCCTGTGGTAAATTCTTTCTTTACTCTGTACATACAAATAAAAGATGTTTACAGAGATATTTTTGTCAGGCAGCTGCAAAGGTAGGCAGTTTTGCTTCCCATGATTGATGATATTGTTTTACCTTTTAACATGACAGAATTTGTTAAAAAGCAAAAACAAAATGAAACAACTGTGCTCCCGGGGATATCAGGAGCTGTGCTATATACAGCAGATGTATAGTGCATATATGATATCCAAACCCATTTAAATACTGTTCAAATGTTTTTTGAGGAATCAAGAAAGAGAGGACATTATCAAAGAATGTTGATGAAGCAAAGGGATGCATGCAAGAAGAAAAGGAAGGAAATGTGAGAGATAATTCACAGTGGGAAATGAATTTGCTGAAAGAGGAGAGTGTAAAAGGAGAAAGAAAAATTGATTGGAAGAGAAATATTAGAATATCAGGAACCCCAGAATACTATATTGCTACATATGATCCTAATGAGAGAAAATTGTATTGTTCTTCTTTTTCTAACAGCCAATGAGTTAAAATGCACAATATACACAGTCTATATGTGCTTGTCGGCAAGATACAAAATTCAGTCTCTTGCTTGGCTGCATTCTCAGGTGTTGCCCTCTGCCTCTTCAGAGGGGGTGTTAACTAGGAGCAACTTGGTTAAAGAAAATAGGAACTAGAACAGAGGAGCACCAGAGTGTACAGCAAAGGGAGTGGAAATTGCAATGCAGCTCTGGAGGTGGTGCGACTCCATCAGTACTTTGTTCATAACCATCACAGAGGGAACTCAGAGCAACCCTGTTAGGTGAGCTGATACTGAATCATCCTCCATGATGACTATGATGCATTTTCTTGTCTTTTGTTTGTAGACCATTATCTATGAAAAAAGATCCAAATAAATAAAAAAAAAAGCAACTTTAGCTCTCATTTTGTGGGACTTGTCCTTGTCAGTTTGAATATTTATCCCAATTTACCAAAAGTACTGCACATCAAGTTTCCTAAACAAGTTTTGTGGAATGTAAAAGCAAAATGCTAAGCAACAGAAAACATTAGTGTTGTTTGCAACTCTTCTCAATAAAACAAATTATGCACTATGATACTTCTCTGAAAGTTTTTTTAAAAAAACAATATTTTAAAAAACTATAAATACTGCTCCAGAGCAATAACATCTTTAAACACTATGTAATTCCAAAAGAATCTGTTTATAGAATGTGAAAATACTGATTTAAATTAACAGTAAGTTATGAATGAACAAGAGTCAGATCCTTTTCAGTTCTGATTTACAGAAACCAAACTTTAATAGCTTAATCATATTTGATTTTATATCAATTCTCTGACTCTGACTTTCTTTGTCATAATTCAATTTAGTGCTGCTCCTAACTGAATTATCATAGACCAGCAAGTTAGGACTGACCATACTTCTGATGCTAGTGCTTCTCTTCAAGATCCTCAAGTCACCCAAACTTCTGCAAACCTGATTAAAAATTCAGGGGCTCCAAGGACCATTCCTCAATTTAGACAATTTCTAAGAAGGACTCATAGAACTCTGAAAAGCCTATGAATATGTTTTTTTAATCAAGGATAAAACTCAGGAACAGCAAAATGGAACAAATAAATATCGAAAGTATGGTGTAGAACTTCACTCCCTTCCCCAGACGTACCACTCTCCCAGTACACTGATATGTTCACCAACCTGGAAGCCTCCTGAACCTCACTGTTCAGTAGTTTTAATGAAGTTTTATTATTTAGGTATGATTGATTAGATCATGGCCATGTGATTCAACTCAGTCTCTAGCTCCCCGCCTACCCTGAAGACTGGGAGTTGTTGTTGGAAAGTTCCAAGTTCTAATCTAATGTCAACTCTTTGGCATGAACTGAAGTATAATTAAAGGGGCTTATTATGATAACAAAAGACATTCCTGTGACTCAGGAAATTTGAAGGATTTTTGCAGGTTAGTACTTACCAGTAAGCTGAGGAAAAGACTATATATGAAAAATATACATATATATCTAGCTGTTATGGTCTGGATATGTAATGTCCCCTGGATATTCCAAAGTTAAAGCAGGGATGTTCAGAAGTAAAATGATTGAATTGCAAAAGCTGCAGCATAACCTGTCCATCTTAGTTCGTACGGATTGACTGGATGGTGAATGTAGGCAGGTGTGTCACTGGGAACAACCCTGAAATAATTTGTCCTCCCCAAGACCTTTCCCCCTTCCATCTCTCTGCTCTCTGGCTACCATAAATGGAGCAACATTCTTCTACCACACACTTCTGCCATTATGTTCTTCCTCACCTTCTATCCAAAGCAATGGACTTGGGTGACCAAAGACTAAGCCTCTGGAACTGTGAGCCAAATAAACTTTCCCTCCTCTAAGATGTCCTTGTTGGGTGTTTCTTTCAGAGTGGCACGAAACTGATTGACACATGGAAAGGGATTTATTGGTTAGGCATCTGGAAAGGCAGCAGTGAATCTAACTTTCTATATGCTTGGTTGCAAGGGCTTGAACAGTATCCTTTTGTCTCTTTCTCATCAACTTGTGTCTCCATTTTCATCTAATTTGGCTTTATTCTTAGATGGTCTTTGACCACAAGGTGTACAATGATGAACTGTAATTAAGGATTTTAATTGCTACTGATCTTTGCCATATGTACATGAGCATTGGCTCTCAGTGTCTGAATAAAAACAAAACAAAACAAAAAATGTGATAAAACCCACTCTTAATTCTTTCTCTCTCTTCTTCTGCATACACACATATATGTGCAAGTATGTGTTATGTGTGTGTGTGTGTTTAAATACTTAAATCAGTCTTTCAGAGTGGTGGCCTGTATGAGTTTTGTTACTGTTTTATGCATATCATGGTTTAGGAAAGATTGGGTATTCTGAGTGGTGGGCCTGATTCTTAAGTTCAACTTTCTGAAGGAGGAATCAGAACTAAGTGACTGACTGTCCCGCCTGTACCCTCTACTCCCTATAAGTATGTCAAATCCTGAAACATCTTCCCCGCTTGGTAATCCAGAAGGCAGTAGATGCTCCCTGCCAGCCTTCTGGAGAAATCTCCTTCATGCATCATTTTTAATGAAAAGAAGGTAATCACAAGACACTGAACTTGAATAACAATGCATAACTAGAAGCAATTAAAAGAAACAGAGTAAATCCCGGAGTCTTAGAGTAAGACATTAAATATTTGTGAGAATAAATATTTCAGCAAATTTCTCTTATTCTTTTTTACACGGAAAAGTATATTTTATTGCCTCTGTTTCTTTGTCCACAAATTTTTGAATATCTTTGCAGAAATAAACTTATGTAACCAAGTATCCATTCACCTCACATTCAAGATGAAGTTAATGTTTTAATTTTTAAAACTCACTTAAAAATTAAGAAAAATTAATTGCTTTCAACCTAAAAGAAACTATTTTTTTTTAAGAGAGAGTGGGACAGTGAAAGCACGTGAGAGAAACAGAAAATCAATTTTATTTAGTTTTTCATGTGGCTTTCATTGCTCCAACACTGTTGTGTACATGATGCTGGGGTTTGAACCCACATCCTTGCACATGTCAGGTAATGCCATAACCACTGAGCTTCCACTCCAGCTCCAGGAAACCATTTTTTTAAATCATAAGATTGGGCATCAGTTTCAGTTCAGCATGTGATGTTTCTTATCAGTTTAATTTTATTTTTTTAAGAGAAAGGAGGAAAGTGAGAGACTGTGAATCAATTTTATTAGTTTTTCATCAGTTTTTCATTACTTAGACATTTTGTTGTGTATGTGGTGTTTGGGTTTGAACTTGGGTCCTCACGCATGCCAAACAAGCATAAAACCACTGAGCCACACTCCTGCAACTTTCTACTTTGAAACAACATACATTTAAAGGTTTTTCTTTAAAAATAGATCTCAATAGGGCTTGGAGCAGTGGCTTAGTGGTTACAGTGCTTGCCTGGCCTGCACAAGGTTGCAGATTCAAACCCCAGCACCACATACACAACGAAGTATCAGAGCAACAAAAGCCACATGAAACACTAAATAGAATTGATTCTCTCTTTCTCTCTCTCACTGTCCCTCCCTCTTAAAATAAAAAGAAAACTATATTAAAAATAGATTTCAATAAAATGTGTTTAATGAACAGAACTGTTATTATACACACTATAGTTTGCCAATAAGAAGCTACAAGTGCTTTCTAATTAACAAAATTTTTGCAAGAGATGGTACATAATATTTGAAGACATAACACATTGAATAGGCAATAACTAAAAGTTATTTGACTCCATTGGTCTTCCTGTTTCTAGTGCATGTGGTATTTAAACTAGAAATGATATTTTTTAAAAGAAGAACATGTAGTAATTGTTATTGTTGACCTTGACATTATATATACGTATTGTATATATTCCTCAGTAGGTATGATATTAAATATGTAATTAATTTATTAAATTGATGTCTTTGAAATTCTCTTAACATAGACACTAGAATTATTTTACTGTTTTCCCTTATCCTTTATCTTCAAAAATATTGAAAAATTCACTATGACAGAATATATTTTACCTTTTTATTTTTAAGTTCAATAATATGACTTTAAGAAATATTGTAAGATTATTCCCAGAAGTTGAAAATTTATATGATTGAATCTCCAGCATAGTAGAAATGGTGGAATAGTAAAAATTGCTTAATAAAAATGTCCTCTTAATTTTTACTACAGAGAAGTAAACATGTCAAATAATCCAGTGATCTCCTTTGGGGTTGTTAAAGTTTAGGAAAGAAAGAGTATCTTAGATGAAAGTTACTGAATATTGGCTATTTATAAAATTTCAATATTAAGAACAGCAATGTTTCCATTTTTAAAAATTCCCCAAATACCAGGATTTAAATATCATAATGACAATCAATCAATATTACCAAGAAATCAATATTAGCAGTATATTTGGAAGATTATGAGAAAGGAACTAAAGGAACTAAAGATAAAATTTGGCTTGTAAATACACATTGTTTACCCTTTAATTTATTCATACATACAAATATTTTATTGAGCACCTACATTCTGAAAGATAAATATGTTCAAGTTCTTAGACTATAGAAATTAAAAACAGTTCATATATTAATGAGCTTGCAACTGAGGAGACAAAAGACCTTTATCCTTATTACAATACACATATGTAGTCAAGGAAATAAATAAATGGCTAATTCACAGAGAGCAAGGTGTTAGGTATGTATAGTCACTGGATGATACAGGAACTTTAGGGGCAGAGAACAAGGTGATTCCTTCCTTGCCCACCATAAAATATGAAGGATGACACCCATATAACAAAAGACAGGTCAACAAGAGAAAATCATATAGAATTCATTTGCTCATAGTTTATACGGAAATTTCAGAAACCAAGGGTGACCTATCCTACCCATTTTTAGGATTAGGTCTAAGAGAGAATGAGCAGCCATATAGAACTATGATAGGGAAAAAATAGTAATAATTTCTTTTTGGTCAACTGTTACCCAGAAAGGTGGGAGAGAGAATAGTATTTCTAACTTTTTGGGAAGCTTTGAGGAAAAGAGATTCTGTTCTCTGACTTACCTTGGGAAAAAATGAGTGGTGAGAGGAGAGGAAAAGGTCATAGAGAACATTATCTTCTAAGGTTACTTCCAAATGCTATGCTTTGGTGTTCATTTGTGAATCCCAACAGAATGCAAGTTGAGGTCATTGCTGTGAAATGGAGGACAGGAGAAATAACAGGCTGAGTTTTGAACACTTGATAGAAGTTGAATCAGATGCTGAGGCAAAAGCATACTGCACATTAATTTATTGAAAGGAAACAGTAGTATAGATTGAAGGACCTAAAATTTTTTATGACTTTAAGAATATGGTATGGAATTTGCAAGGCATGGAAGCACATACCTATAATCTCAGCAACTTAGGAGGCCAAGGCAAAGAAGATGGCAAGTTTAAGGCCAGCCTCAGAAAATTAGCAAGGTCCTAAGCATCTTACCAAGACCTTGTCTCCTAAATAAATAAATAAATAAATAGGCTGGAGATGTGACTCAGTGGTTAAGTGCCTGGGGTTCATTCCCCAGTACAAAAATAAATAAATAAATAACAAAGACAGAGATGAGACTGGGGAGGGGGGATGGTTCATATGCTAATGGAAAATTTTGGATTTAATCTTTGTATTCCTGGAAGGACCTTTAATTAGTAATTAGTCTATTCAAGTTTATATTTTAAAATATTTTTCTAGATAGTGGTATGGTGTTTTACTTTATCCTGGGATGACTGAACTTAATAATCAAGTGGAAGTTTTATAGATTGCACTAGGGTGTGCAAAGAATGTAATCTACCTCAGACCAACAGATGGAAAAGTGTAAATTTGAGCTGCTTTATTTGTTTTTTAATTACTCTGGATATATTAGTGGCTTGGCAGTGCTAGCTTAGAGACAAAGGGAGGTAGAAAAATAATAACAGGCAGGGATATATATTGTTGGTAGCACAGAGTTTTGTACAATAGCATCAGGTTCGTATTGTCACATAATTTGCTGGTAGGAGCACAACAGAGCAGCTTGTAAGAACAGATGAGCCAAGGCACAAATAAAGCAATGAACATAAATCAGAGAAACTTAATTTAGCATTGGACATCTAGATGGTGGTCAGTGATGCTGACCATTATTACCATGCCACCATGCATAGAGGACACTCAAAAAATATTTGTTGATAGTAATTATAAACTCAAAAAGAAACATGCATAGAATTTTTCTTCCCATTTAGACTGTTCTTTCTAGAAAACATTTAGATGGTACATCATTACCAGTAAGAGAAAACTTATGTAGTAATATTTTGACCAGTATCGAAACCTTAAGCTACATTTAATTACTATGTGTTTATTTCTAAAACAGGAAAATTTATTCACACACTGAATTCTATTACCAGTGGAATGCCTGTCTCATCTGTGCATGTTTCTGATGACTCAATATTTGGTTTGGTTTTATTTGAAGTGAGTCTTTCGTATATAATCCCATTAAATTTAAAAACAAATATCACTATGATTTCAGTGTAGCAGTAATCTCATTCAAGATCAATCTCATTGGCTATTATATTGCTAATCTCACTTGAGCTTGTCAATCTCATGTTAATGAATTGTCATTTCTGTATTAAGTGTCAGTGTTCTTGCTTCCCTGTGTTCATATTTCTTTTTTTAAATTAAAAATTTTTTTAAAAGAGAGAGGGACAGTGAAAGAGAGAGAGAGAGAAATACAATCTTTTTTAGTTTTTCATGTGTCCTTCTTTGCTCCGAGACTTCGTTGGGTACGTGGTGCTGGGGTTTGAACAAGCTTGGCAAGAGCTGTAACCGCCAAGCCACTGCTCCAACCCCATATCTCTTTATTATGGTAAAAAGAAATGAAAATATATAGAAACAGGTGTTAATGCATGGTGCTGAGTATGAGAAAAGATAGAGGAATAAATATAAAACCCAAGATAACTCATTCACATATGATTAGTTCATTTTAGTGATAATAGATAACGCTAGTGTAGTGTAGTTCATGTAGTTATAGGATGCATGGTCACTTGCTATCTAGACTTTGATTTGTGACTTAAACGGAGGCAGCTATTAGTATTTTTTAAAACTTAAATAATTGTATCAATATATGATCAATTCTCTCACTTTTACTTTTATTTTCTGTTGACATGTTTAGAAAAGTTATCCTGCAAATAAGGGCACTTCTTGAAATTTGCTGTTATACTTGTTCATTTCTGCATGGCTGTCTATGGCATTGTCCCTGTTGTCATCAAACATCCATTGAAAAGCATTTGAAATTCAAGCCAAAAAAGGACAAGGGAACAAAACATTAAATGCTTTAATGTTTAAGGCATGAGCAAGATCCAGTAGGCATGCATTTCATATATAGTGAAATGAAATATAATATCATGTAACATATAATAAAGCTACATCACTTGTTTATAAGAAATTGATCACTTCTTTCTTTATGGGCCTTTAAAAATACTGTTCTCTAGATTATCTCAATATCACCATTCAAGATGATGGCAACAATTTAATTTTTTTGGCTTTGCAGTAGGGAAGAAGTATTAAAGAAAAGAGACTTAACTCTTGAAATTCCCTGTTATTCTTAAGTTGCCATATAAGACATGGGCTTATATTTTATTGTGCATGATTTAATTATACAGCCACATCTGGCTGTAAGAAAGTGTGGAAATTAAGTCTTTATTCTGAAGTTACTTACTCAGAAAAAATTTGGGGAAGAGAGAACAAATGGTTAACTGTCCCTACCATACTTAGTAACTTAGGGAAATAAATTCTGTTTTCTTTCTACTTGGATATTCATTGGTTTCAAACAGCAGCATTATAAAACTATCCCCCCCCAAAAAAAAAAACCAAAACTCTCCAAATTCTGTTATAGATATTTTCTTTGGGAATAAAAACTTTATCATGACAATTAAATGTATATGGTTAATAGCGAGACTCAAAAGTAATATGTAAATTTATAAGAAAGAAATAAAATACTGTTTTCCTTAGTGTGTTTTAGTATTCAATATACTAGAGAGGCCTTTGGTAGTTTGTTTGAGTGTGTTTCATACTTTCATTTTTATAAAAGAAGCATCTATATATAATGTCAGACTTGCCAGAAATACAAAGTTTTCTGAACTCTCAAGACTCTGAAAGAAGTGCTTTTCTAAAAATAAAATGTACATATTGGGAAAATGTTCAAATCAATGTGCTAGTTGTTAAGTTCAAAATTCCATTACTGTTAATGAGATTTGCAGGCGTAACTTGCACAGCAAGTTACTCTGAAATTTTTCCCAGTAGCATCCTTGAAAGATGGAGACATCTTTTTTTTTTCCTTTCCTTAAAGAAAATCATTTTATCTGAGCATTTGCTTCTCAACTTATCCACTGGTAGCATTTATTCTACACAAATGTTGGACTTCTGTGTGTAGGAAAAAAAAAGGTGTTTGTTGACCGCATCTGTATGAGCCACAAACAACTCATGGGCATGAACTTTAGCACCTTAGCATAGTCCTGGTATGGAGCTTCTGCATAATTCATCATAAAAGAACACGAGGTATTCAGAAGTCAGAATTCATTCAGGAATATGCTGCAATATTAGTAGAACTAGGAAATAAGCCTTCTCTATACATATTTTACATGATGCAGCTGGTAAGTGTTATAATTCAAAATAGAGTTATTTTAATCCCATTATAGTTGTTTGAGGATATATGAAAAGTGATACATTAAATGTACTAAAATACACTTTATTAACATATTATTTTCTATTTTGTATACATTTCCTTTGAAGGTAATTAATAGTAATTATATCCAAATTTCAAAAAAAGTTTCAAAATAGATATTACTTTAGCATTTTAACAAAATTATAAAAGAATATATACACCATTGCAAAACTGTTAGCACAATTTTTATACAATCTTACCTTAAACCACACAGACCTGCTACTTCACAAGAAATAGAAAATTGATTTATATCATGCACAATTTCTGTAGGCTGTATTTTTTATTACTAGAGTTAATGCCTTTAGCCACTTTCTTTAGTTGATTCTCTACAAGGAAGGAGAGGAAAAAATACATATCAGGATCACCTGCAGAAGCACTTGCAAAACACCACCGACCACCATCATCTCCCCAAACTGACTGACTGAGCTAGGCAGGTATTATTGATTAGACTTCTCTGTTCTCTTGGAGACATAAATGTGGATGGGTGATTCTTTCTAAACACTCTAAAATGCAATTAAGGTTTCCCTTTAAAAATAAAAATTTTTAAAGGTAAAAGGAAGCAAACAAACAAAAGAAGCTTCCATACACTAGCCCTTCAGTATGTATGAGGAATTGGTTCAAGGACTCCCCAGTATAACAAAATTCAAGAATGCTCAATTTTCTTGTTCAAAATGGGAGGAAAAAAATATGCCTATGTACATCCTCTATATTTTAAGTCATCTCTAATAATATCAATTACAATATAAATATTATGTAAATAGTTGCTGTATAGTTTGGGGAATAATGACAAGAAAATGTCTGCATGTGCTTCATGCTGTTATGGTCTTAAGGTGAGGTGTTTCCCCAAAGCTCCTGTGTTAATGCAGGAGTATCCAGAAGTTAATAATTAGATCATGAAAACTATAACTACGATCAGTCCATCCTCATATGCATGGACTGACCTGGGCAGTAAAGGTACTGTGGAGCATGGCAGAGGAGACGGATTGTGGAGAGTGCCCTGGGAAGATTTATATTCTCTATGGCTTCTTCCTATTTCCTTCTCTCTGCTTTCTGACCCTGCCATGAGCTGAGAAACATTCCTCTGATGGGCTTTTCCATCATGATATTCTGCTTCGCCTAAGACCCAGAACAATGGAGTTAGCCATCTACACATTGAAACCTTTGAAACTGTAACCCCGAAATAAAGTAGTTCATTTGGGTATTTTGGTCATAATGATGCAAAGCTGACTAAAACAGGTACAGACCCATTTTTTAAAAATATTTTTTATATGTAGCTGGTTGAATCTGAAGACGTGGACCCCGTTGTTCATATAGAGGACTAAATACATAGAGATAGATCATAGATAAACAATGTATTGGTTTGAAAACAACCCAAGCAAAAGATAAGATAGGAAGGTTTGTGAAAAATGAAGTAAAACTTTAAAGAAAACCTGGTAGTCATAACATTACAGGCCCCCACTCAGGGTATTTGAGTGGCCCCAAACTATCAACTCCAGTGCCATTTCTAGTGGCACAATTCCCACCCAGCTTCGTAACTACTCAACATCACTGGGGTCAACACTAATTTCACAAACTTGAAATTTTTCTCATGTGGCTCTCCTACTATCCTTTCTCCATTTCCAGTTCTCCCATCCTTAAACTCCTATCTCAATCCCCTTTCTCTACCATGTCTTCCCTAATTAACCAAACCTCCATAACACTTCCTTCAGGAAACTCTTTCCTACACTTTCTTGGCTATTTATTTCTTGCTCCCTTTCCCCCAGTTTCTCAATATTTCTCACTCTTCTCTCTCTTTTCTCTCTCCTACTCTCATTTCACCTTTCCAACTCAAGTTTTGATATTATTACTTTTATCATAATTGTAAATAATATCCTGTATATGTATACGCCACATATGCTATACATGATATGTACTATATTTAATGTCTCAATGTTTATTATACATTATAGTGTACATTACTTTGGTATTTTTCCCCATTTATCATGGCATCTTATGTGATTGATATCAAAGCATTTAGATACAGCTTACTTATTTTAAATTCATTATTGAATTTTATTACACAAAATATCTTATTTGGGGCTGGAGCAGTGGCTCAGAGGTTTCGGGGCTTGCCAGACCAAGCATGAGGACCCGGGTTCAAACCCCAGCACCACATACAAAACTGAGTGTTGGAGCAACTGAGGCCATGTGAAAAACTAAATAAAGTTGTTTCTTTCTTTCTCTCTCTCACTTTCCCTCTCTCTAAAAAAAAAACTAAAATATCTTATTATATTATATATTATATTTGTGTATTATATTATATAATTCTATATATCTTATTATGTTATATATAATATATAATAATACCTTATAATATTATATATTATACAAAATATCTTATTTACCAATATCTCTGATAATGTTCCATTGGGTTTTTTTTTTATTTATTACAATAACACTATAGTGCATATCCTTGAACATTATCAATATATTTTCCTTAGTGCTTCATAATGAGACTACAAATACCCTGAAGGAAAGAGTGTTTCATTAATTTCTGTATGGTGTTGAGCACAGACATGACTGTATTTTTTATCAACATCTTGCTGACGACTGGATGGAGAATATCAACCTCTGTTCTATTTACAAAAAGAAACTATTAGGGAAGTAGTGATCCTAGCCATGTGTATTTGATACCACATACTAATTACTCATAATCGAGATTCTGTAAAGTAGGGTTGGGTTGCATTCTTCTTTATTCATATAACACTTTTTCTGTGTTATTTCACTTAACTGATGCATGTCATTGTACTGATATATTCAGAGTGCTAAATTTGTTTACAAGTGATTTCATCTTCCTCTATACAAAGGTAGCTTTATATTAATTTCCATTCCTGTGGCTGTTTTACAGAAGTACAAGATTTATTGCTGCTTTGCCAATTTATTCTGAGTGAGGAAGTATATCCTTATACTTGTGCCTCTTGGAAACATTTCTTACAGCATTTAAGTAGGTTGGTGATATGTCCATCTCTCATTTTGACTTTTGTGCTCCTCTTGATCTTCCTGCTTTAAAGGATGCCCTCCTCTAATCAATTGCCAATCTGCAGCTGACAAAATGATCCTTCACCCTCATTTCTTTGACTGTGATTCTTTTCCCATTTTTATCTTCCCATACCTTCAGAATCTAGACATCAGACTAGAGAACATCGGCCTCTGTGTCAAAGGATTTCACGAGAGCGCTTTCTGATTGTGCTCTGTCCTTGCCCATCTACTCCTCCCTGCTATGTCCTGGCAGTCTCACCCACCACATTCTTTTTCTCAATCAGCCTTCTTTTCTCTTCAGTGCCCTCTCTGGCTTTTCTTATAAGAACTTTGTCCTATGATTACAGTCTATGATTATTTAATTTATGAGCAGAATGAGTGAAATAAAAAGAAGCAAAAAAATCTTATCATCTAGAGATATCTACTTTCAACATATTAGTATGTTTCTTTTCTGATTTCTGCATTGCATTTAAAATTTAGTTTCAATGTAAGTATAGTTTGCATTACTTCTTTTTGGATAAATATTATATCAAAAGCCTTTTACGAATACTAAAAATTCTTGGCAAACAATATTTATTCCAGGAAAAGGTAGCAGTAAAAGAGCACTGTAAGATACTCTACTCCATTTAAAAATATAATTGTAAATGAAATTAGTAATACAACTGAAAAAATTCTAACAGTTAAAACGAACCATAAATTATTAGTGATGAGTGCAATCATGGTTAGATAGGAATATTCAACCCCTTTAAAAAGGAAAGAATCATGAATGGATAGGTCTGTATAGGAACAAATGAATAAATAATTTTTTAAAGTGCTAAGTTGGAACTAAATATGGAGGAGCAAAATGGAATTATTAGATATACATAGGATGAAGGCAAGAATTTTACATCAAAATCAAGTTTTTAACACCAAAAATTATTTTTTGTTGTACAAGTAAAACTAAGATTAGCTTTTGAAAGGCTCAACAAAGAACATTTGCCTTTATGAAATGTTTAGTTAGTTCCTAATTCCTTATTCATTAGAATATAACAACATCTCAGGAGTGGGGTCATTTCAACAAAGGAACCTGGAAATGACCCTTATTCCTCCTGAAGAAAATGCAAGACCCCTAAATAATTAATAATTATTCCTTACATTTGTATAACAAAAGTGTTATAAGATCACTTTCAATTTAATTATCTCCTTTTATACTCATAACAAAGCTGTGAAGCAAGTATTTTAATCATTCCATTTATAAATGCATGAACCAAGGTCAGAGAAATTAAATGGTTTACTTGAAATGATTCTTAGAAAAGGGTACACAATTCTGGACTTCTGAATTTTGAAAAGGGTACACAATTCTGGATTTCTGAATTTTGAATCATTCTTTTTTTTTTTTTTTTGATACCAGGGGCATTTAACCCACTGAGCCACACCCCCATACCTTTCTGTTTTTTTGTTTTTAAATTTTGAGACCATCTCACTAATTTCCAAAGGGTGGCTTTGAACCTGGACTTCTCCTGCCTCAGCCTCCAGAGATGCTAGAATTATAGGTATACACCACCATACTCAGGTGATTTTTTGTTTGTTTATTTGTTTTTGGAGAGGATAGGAGAGAAAGAGAGAGAGAGAGAGAGGGAGAGAGAGAGAGAGAATCAATTTTTATTGAGTTTTTCACATGACTTTCATTGCTCTGACTCTTTGTTGTGTATATGGGTGCTGGGGTTTGAACCTGAGTACTCGCGGATGCCGTGCAAGCACCATAACCGCTGAGCCACCACTCCAGCCCCCTCAGGTGTTTTTTTTTTTTAAAGCCATGTTTTTCTATAATGTTAGTGAGGTGACCTTCCATAAAGATGACATAGAATGCAGAGTACCCCATATTGAATGTTTAAAATTGATTCCCTTCTTAGTTGTTTGATATTTGTCCCAGAATATAGTAAATATACTTTCTATACTTTCATAGAGAAGTTCCGTGGATATGAAATGTCTTCTCAGCCTAAAAGCTATTACTCTAATGTCTTTGGACACTTACTAATGATAACAAATACGAATTTTTTTGCTTCTATTGAAAATAACCAATTTGAAAGCTTCTAGGATTTTAAAATATATCCTTTGTGCATGTGTGTGGTGCTGGGGATGGTACCCCAAGACCACACATATTCTAGGCAAGTGGCAAATGCTCTACCACTGAACTATGCTCCCAGAACATAGTATATTGTTAAAATATGAAAATGTTCAAGAACCTACTTGAGTATTCACTAACATTGTCCATGAGCTGATGAGGACGTTCCATCTTCACGTAAAGCACTTTTTTCAGGATTTGTTTTTAATCAACAGAGTTAAATTATTCCCTAGACTAAATGGACTTGACAGGCATCTACAGCGCATCCATTCCAAACTGCAGGATGTGTATTCTCCTAAATAGCACATGGAACATCCCTATTCCCAGGAAGTCTAACCAGAAATAAACACATATGGGATGCTGGTAGATCTACATTGTTGGATAAGTGGTGAAAATACATTATAATTTAGCATCCTAAATGTATGTATGTTACCTAATGTTTTATGCATTCGATTGTTTTAATAGATGTAAACAAAACAAGAAGTAAATAATTACATTTGTTAGTCTTATTCCTTGTAAAATAATTTGTTTTTTTATAGAGAGGGACAGTGAGAGAGAGAGAGAGAGAGAAGAAAGAATCAATTTTATTTAGTTTTTCATGTGGCCTCAGTTGCTCCAATACTTTTTTGTGTACATGATACTAGGGTTTGAATTTGCATCCTTGTGTTTGCCAGGCAAGCACCTTGACTGCTGAGCCACTGCTCCAACCCCAGAATAATTTATTATTGACCAGAGAAACATGCATATATATTTTATTTTAGGTTCTTTCTTACATAGATTAGCTTCTATGGTAACTACTTAATTAAGTCCCATATTCTTCTTTACAAGCTCATTAAATATTTTTCAGGAAATATTAAAATAAATAAGGTACATGAATTTCTTAAATGTGTCATTTAAACCAATAAATCATCATTATTAATCAGAACGTAAGATGAGAGGAGTTTAAATATTTACTAGTACACCAAATTAACTCTGGTTTTACTTGAAGTCACAAAAGGAAAATTATAATTTTTTTTGTTTCCAAACTGGAAGCAACTAGTATTGAGCAAGAAACCTCGGCTAAATTGATAAACATATATTATTGCAATCACGTAAAATCTACCCTGCATATTATAAAATTATCTTCATTTCTGGATTAAATATTATTTCTAGATATATACTTGCTAATGAAAAACACTGGAAAATTATTTACTCATAGATCATTACACATATATTTGTTCCGTAGCTAGAGAAACTTAGCTCAGAAAATTGACTATTCTTTAAAATTTATACTAAGTACTTTATTAGGGAAGTACTGTGTTTCCTATCCTCAGCTTGTTTTTCTATATATTTTATATAAGAAAAAGAATGTAGGGGCTGGCGTGGTGGCTCAGTGTCTGGCATGTGCAAGGATCTGGGTTCGAACCCCAGTACCACATACACAACTTAGTGTCAGAGCAAAGAAAACCAGATGAAAAATTTAAAAAACAGTGATTATTTCTCTCCCTCTCTCATTGTTCCTCTTTCTCTTAAAAAAAAATGTATATTGTGACTTATAAATGACAGGGTCCAGACTTCAATGAAAAGAAAAAGGTAAAAAAGTAGCAATTAACTTTATTTGGTATTTTGATTCCAGAAAGTACACAATATATTGTTGGCTCCATTAAAAATATCACCTACAATAAAATGTGTTCTCTTGTTGAAAATTTATATGTGGTTTATAAAAAAGAAAAAGCATTTCTACATGCTTGAATGATTTGGTGTGGAAAGAGTCCTCTGGGTAGGGCAGCAGATATCCCTGTTCCTTAGTCTACTCTATCAGTTACTAGCTGTGCCATAGTGGTGGAAGTCACTTCAGCTCTCTAGGTATCTGGGTTCTTGTTTGGAAGGTGGCAAGTAAAAGCTCACAGTCTTCAAGGTAAGGTCTGCCACAAAAAAATCCCAATCCTATGTGCTTATGTGAGAGGAAGGTTAAATTTCAATGACATTCATGATGTTCTAAGAACCACTAAAAAGTATGCACAATTAACAGCATATCCAAATGCAAATACGTTGTGTGATAAGAAGGTGAAATATAAAGATTGGCTTATGATTGTCAGTTTAGAAATATGTGAGTCTTGTCTAGGTAAAAGTGGCATAAGTATGGCAGGTAAAGGGAAACACAAGTGATCTGTATTATCTGGAGTGTCCCTTCTAGACTATACTTTTAACTATCAGGTGTCAATCCTCCCTTTTTTCATGTCCTTTCATAAAACCAGAAAATGCTTTCCCACTGTTTTATATCCAGATATGGTTTTCCATGTGTTTAGATAATTTGCTGTACCACAAAGGCAGACATACAATGATCTTAACTTTTACATTTGTCAGTGTAATGATGTAGTGCTTGGACTTCACGGTCTGTGATAGATGTCAGTCGCAATGTGTCCCTTGATAGATGTAATTTACAAGATGTCCCTCTTTGACTCTGCTAACCCTTTCTCATGTGGATTATGGCAACTCTCTTATTTTTTGAATTAGAAAACAATAATTCTTTTAGTAAAGTTATGTGAGCCCTGCAAGTGAGCACTTTATCAATCTAAATTAGACAAGAAGTATTTTGTTCAGTGAAGCATAGACTACAGTTCATTGGTTCAGTAACATTAAATAATTATCATGTTAGAAAAAGCAGCACTTCTTGAACTTCTTAAATTCATTGGTCAATCTAAGAATCAATCCATTGCTATCTTCAGAGAAGTGGAATAAAAATTAATGTTCCTATTGATGCATTAACAGAATGTGCTTTTACTAACTTAAGTTGGAATGACCTGACCTGAAAAATTTCTCATGCAAGGTTCCAGAATTCATAATTGTTCAATATGAATAAGAGAAATACAATTGGCTTATAAAGCATCATAAATTTCAATAAAATATATATGCTTAATATTATTCATACTATATTTAATATTTTTAATTTGAACTTAGCTTCTGAGTCTTCATTTATGTGTTAAATATATTGTGAACAAATGCATGTGATGGAAAATTCAGAAGACAGGTAGAAATGATCAAATATACTTAAAAACCCTTTGCCAGTAAATATTTTAAAAGAAATGGATAATAAGTTTGAAGTTTGTAGCTCGCTAATGGAAATATTTCTAATGATATTTCTCTGAAAATGACATATTTTTGTAAGTTCCATCTTTCTATATGGATGTATATTAAGCTGAAGAATGGATTTTGATCTTGCTTAAAAGTGTTTTGTCAGTGATCAGAATGAACTGGCTCTATGTCTTTCCAAGTTATACCAAAATGTCATCAATAAAGAAAGGTGAAGTCTTTTTTTTTATTCCCAAAAGGGATTGTAAATGCAATGAACCTTTACAAACTGGTATAGTATTTTTATTTTGGGGGTATGTGTAAACTGTATTGATAAAAGAAACTCTGAAACTATTGAAGGCAAGTAGAATTAACTCAGGGAGAGAGAAGTTGAGGTTAGCAGGATCATTTCTAATTAAAGCATTTACAAAACATAAAACAAGTTGGATGAGTGTTTAAGTTGTGATAGATAAGGCAGTTATATGTATTCATACAGATAAAGAATTTTCATAGTGTTAATAGATCTTTTTTGCTGCTCTTTACAGTCACTTTTAGATTTAGAAGTTTTGTGTATTAATACCAAAACTTTCATTGACTTAGGTGAGTCTGATTTTAAGTATATATATGTGGAATGTTTGTTTGCGTACATTGTCTTTAGCTATGTGTGTTTGTTTAATTAGAATCTATGGAATACCCATTTCTTAATATAAGACTTGAATTAAGGCACATGGATTCTCATGAAAAAGGAATATTTATTTCTTGCTCACTTTTACTTTCTTTGTGGTGATCAATAACAAATATATACTTGAAAGAATTCAAAGTCCAAATCAATAGTCATCAATAGGTAATATGGAACATTTCCCGGCAGCCAACAACTAGCAATCAGTTCATTACCTAAGAAGTTCAGTTTAGAGGAATAGGATTCTTAGAGTTCAAAATACAAAATGTTATTGACCATCAACAAGTACCTATCTATATTTCAACTCTGTGTTGGTTTAGTGCAGAGGGCGCATAGTTTTTTCCTCACATCTAGTGAGAATAGTCTTCAGTGTCCAGCAACTCAGCTGCTATCATTTACAGTTTTGTTTTTCATTTCTTCACCCTAAATACTCATCTATTTCATTTTCTGTTTCCAGATGAAAATGTGTTGTTGTTGTTTTTTTTTTTACTGGATGATTCCTTGTGCTAAGCATTTAGGTAATACTAGCTGCTATAACAGATAGATCTTAGATTTTATGTTTTAAAAAGTTGGGATGTTTTTCCCTTTTTTCACATATTGATTTGAGGACTAATCCTTCCCCCGGGAGAAATTCAGAGAAATAGGCTGACAAACAAGGGCTTTTTCATCTTCTTAAATAAAAAATGTCTATCAGAATGCCATCCTAGTCATTCAGAAAGAGAGGAGAACACAGAAGAGCAATGTGGAACTTTTAATAGGTCAGACAGACAATGTCAACAATCTCTTCTGCTTATATTCCTTTGTCATTTACCAGATGATCATACTTAATAGAAAAGTAAGATAGATGGGCAGTGCAGTCCAGTGAGAAAGACAAGAAAGGAAAAGCGCTTTCCTGGATAGATAGCTGGCTGTCTCTGTGTAACTTGACATCAAATGCTACTTTTATTCCATTTGACCCTGACATCCATATCCCCAAATCTGTATTTTCAGATGAGAAAAATAACCACCTCGAGAATCTATAGTTACTTATATATTTACTCTTCCAACATTTTTTAACTTCACTGGTCATGCAAGCATTTATATAATCACATATTTAGAATTTACTTGTTTTCATCACTTTTCCAGCCAACATTATTGCTTTCAGGTTTATTTATATCTGTATTTAATCAACACAGAGTATCTTTCAGAGAATGACCAGAGATTTTGTTGTATTGGTATCATGTCCTAATTTTTCACACTATAAGTTCCATGAGGGCTGGGTACATGTTGATATTGGTCATTCATGGTCCCTAGCATTAAGAATGATGCATATGCATACCAATTAATATGTATAAATATATCCTGAATTAGTAAAGATGACCAGAAATTGATGTGGTACTATAATTTCATTTAATAAAGTTGAATTATTAACTTTAATAGACAAGTTTTCCTGCTCAAAGGAAAGATTTATACCTAGATTTTTGGAGGCTGCTGCTTCTTGTTTATATTTGTTTTTATATTTGTGGAACTTTGTCTCTTATTACCCTTAGGATATAGTTTTGGCATTTTTTATCCTTATAACAATGTTCTCTGTACATTCTTTTACTTACCCCCAATGATATAAATGTTGTATTCTTCCTGAAAATTAACTGAAAGGACTCCAAAAATAAACATGATAGATGTCTCTGAACAGATGTAGAGTTTCCTTGATTAGCTGGAAAGAAAAAAATATTATTCATATGATTTTCATATGCATATTGGTATTCTTAAATTTAATATAGATAGTCTAAAGACATTTTATACAGCATTATTCATGGTGGAATATTTTATCATAAGAAAGAAGCAATTAATAACAGAAATGCAATTATTTTCAACAGTTTAAAGAGAAAGATTCTATGAAACATTTATATTTAATAGTACAGTATCCATATGCAAGGGAGCATGTAAAATAATGCATTTTAATATAAAGATATTCAAGAACTGTTTTACGTTTTTAAAAACAATTTCATGGTATATTTTATTTAATCACTATTCTTCATTACCTTCAATTGCAAAAAATAATACCCTTATGAAATATTTTTATTAATCATCTGTTGCAACCTGTTTACTTCTGTCTTTAGATTCACTTTTTTTATACTGAGAAAATTTTTTGGATTAGAAAAAAAAATGTGATTTTTGTTAAAGCCTTGTATTTCATCTTTTCTTTACTGAAAGGTTATGAAGTCCACCACCCTAATATTATTTAGGTCTGATGCAACATTATGTGTCACAGTTACATTGGACAGCATTGAAAATTAGCTTTGTCTTAGGGAAGACTGAAAACACTGGGACAATAAGAGAATTGTATTGTTGTTTTATATTTAATAGTTAACAGACCTACCAGACCCAGTGTGATTAAATCTTAATAATACACAAAAATGATAAAAAAAGTTTCTCTGTAAATTTTTATATGTATCAACTGTTACTACTCAGTTGAATCTAGAAAATACATGTATATACACATATAATTTTATACACATATTTATGAATAGATACATATATACACATCACAATGATGAAGATAAGTACTTTAGGACTTCAGTATGGTTGTATAAAAACTATATCTAAAACAAGATATATACAAAACTCAAAAACATAAATAAATGAAATATTCAATGTAGATTAGGGAGACATTTTGAGCATTTATTTAGGGCAGTAACGATCTTGAGTGTTTAATATAGGACAAGACCCAAAATTTTAAAACACATTCAGTAGACTTGATTCATAAATTTACACTTTTATCAAATCTTTAAACAAGGAGTTTGTTTGCATATCTGGAAAACAACCTAAATTGTCCTACTTCAAAGATTATTTTGCCATGTAATACAGTACAGTGATATTGCTAGGATTATATTGGTTTTATAATTACAACAAGTGGTAACATATTGGTTCCTGGTTTGGGTCTTAAAGTTCAAGAATTTGCATGACATTCAATGATTGTGGTAACTACCTTTTATATTTGTTGATTTTTGTTAATAGTTAGATATTTTTGTATCCTTCAAATTAACCCCTGTAAAACAGATTTGATGCTCCACTAGATGCATTTGTGTTTTACAAGATTACTGGAGGATGATCTTCCATTATTTCAGTTATATATATTCTGCTACAATAAACTTACTTACTGACATACAAAACGAATTACACTCTCTTTTATGAGAAAACCATGCTCCAACACACAGTTGCTA
Organism: Aplodontia rufa; assembly: GCA_004027875.1. Taxonomy (NCBI): domain Eukaryota; kingdom Metazoa; phylum Chordata; class Mammalia; order Rodentia; family Aplodontiidae; genus Aplodontia; species Aplodontia rufa. The sequence continues at coordinate 19,863 of PVKS010001609.1, read as the reverse complement.
TTCAGATAAATCCACTCATGTCTACATGTTATTAGGTACTAAATTACCTTTAAAATAATTCAGTAATTTAAAAAGTAGAAGATTTTTATTAAAGGATTTTAGAGCAAAAGAAGAAATATAGTTTTTGTACAGGCAACCATTTCTAACATGAATTCACTGATCTAGAAAATTACTTTAATGCACATATCAATATCTGAGCCAGTTGCTTATATTTCAACAATTAAAAAAAAATCTCTGAATTCCATTCTTGTGTGTATAATGAAAATGTACAAGAATTTCTCTGAGTAAAATCATAATTATCTCTTCATTATTATTATCCCAGTAAAATGAAGTTATAACTAATAAGAAATTGAAAATGGAGAAAACAAGTCACTCATTGGAGGATAGTAGAGTTTTCCTACATTGAGAAAAAATAAACGTTAATATAAAACATAGATTTTATTTAAAAAAGAATTAGTAACCACATAATTTTATTACTGAAAATTAGGACATTCAAATCCTGAGGTTAATGTGAGAGAGATCCAAAAAGAAAGAAAACTTTCAATGTTTCAAATTTAGATGTACTGCAAAAGTCACCATAATTTTTAATTTCTATATAATTTTATTATATGTACTGCTGAAGTGAGCACTCTATATCATTTTAAAACTCCATGCCTGTAAATAGGTTGAGTAGAAATTTGTTTAAAATAAGATTTACTTTGAAGTTCCCATCTTGGTATCCCCTAGTATTTATTTCAAACATATTTCATATTTTTATTTATATTGTATTGACTATAATATACAACATGAGTACTTAATTATAAGGTACTATATCTTTGTGCAGAAAGAAATGTAATTTCCAATATAAGTAGTCAGGAATCTTGGAAATAATTTCTAATGGATAAATATTAAAATGCAACTATTTTTATTATCCTACATGTTGATTATTTCTATCTACACAAAGTTTCCTAGGTTGAAAGGTGAAAGTGATTTTTGTGTAACTTTAGCTATACAGGATTTGAAAAGCAGAATAGTTCTCTGATATGCCTTAAAGTTCTGCTAAATATGTCTTGATTTCATATGGTCTTTGAGTCACAATTTAATTCATTCCTGTTTATTTGTTCCTCTGGTATAAATGAGGTTACACATTATTTATTCCTGTTTCCTTTAAACCATCTCAAATTCATTGCTTATTATATTTCCAATATATACATAACTATGCATATATTTCTTTCTCTTACGTTCATCTATTTATGCAAATTTCTCATTTTATATTTCAGCATTATCATTTTCATAAATAAATTCTTTACAAATTTTTTCTGATGATATTCTCATGTATTTAGTTGCAGAGAACATATTAGCCTTATTTTAAACTTATGTTTTCATGGTTGGCTTTTTCTCACCTTTTCCCATACTCTTCCTATTCTTTTTACCTTCTTACCCCCTCTCTTTTCAATATGCCAGATTGAAAGTAAAATTCAGTTGCGGAGAGTTTTTCCACAACTTACATTATTTAGTAGAAGTATGTAAACTCATTTTTCAGTAAGTTTTACCTTATTCAGTAAGTTCTTACTTATACAGGAATGAAGTGATAAAATAGCTTTTTAAGTAGCTCAGTAAAGAGCAGTGATAGAAGCCTGTCAGGGCCATCAAAAATAATGACAGTAGGTGGGGCTGCAAAGTAGTACAACCACTCTGGAAAGCAGTATGGAGATTCCTCAAAAATTAGAGATAGAACCACCATATGACCCAACTATCCCACTCCTAGTATTTTTCCAGAAGTTACAAATTTGTCATACTACAGTGGCACAGCTACATCAATGTTTACAGCAGCACAATTCATAATAACTAAATCATAGAATCAATCCAGATGCCCAAATCACCTATTAGAAAAGTTGAAGTCATGGCATTTGTTGGTCAATGGATGGAGATGGGGAAAATTATGCAGAGTAAAATTAGCCAAACCCAGAAATTCAAGGGTTAAATGTTTTTTTCTCATGTTGAAGCTAAAGTACAGTATAGGAAAGAGGGAGAGGACACTAAGTTTAGACAAGAGACTCATCAAGCATGGATTACAAATGAAACTGGAAGCGACCTCATAGACTAGGTGTCGGGGAATGGAGACAGGGAGGAGGTGAAGGAGGGGAGGATAAAGCGGGGGGATATATGATGTGTGCATGTATGGAAGCATAAAAACAAACCTCTTCCATTTGTAAAAATATAATGAGAAAACTTTTATTTAAAAAGTCATAAAGAACAATTTTCCTGAACAAATTTTAAAGTCAAAGTGGATACACTTGTGGCTATTACACCTGAGGTCACTGTAATATGCATAGGTATGTGAGGTACGCATAGGCAGATGTTATTTCTTTCTTCACCACCTAAACCAGTAAACAGTAGGGAAATTCTTAATGATGTCTGTGTGAAAACAAAAACAGAGATTTTAGGATTCATTCCACATAAATTGGACTTGAAAAAAGCTGCAACATGAGGAAGACTTTCAGAAATGGTTAGGGGAACTAAAATGAAACCAGGATTGTTAGTGTACTTATATTTTTTGTATTTAATAAATATGCTTATATTTCCTCTTGATAGAAATCTTAAAGTTTCTATATGCATATATACACAAATCAAAATACAAACAATTATTTTAGTGCACTGAACACAACAAATTTTTTATGTATATGAATACGTGTACCTTGCTCTTTTTATCTTGCTAAGTTGTCACTCCCTCATTCATCCTTATCCTCTCTTTCTACTTTGGTTGCCTTTTGCTTGTTCATTTAGGTATTTCTTCCCAAAGGACAAGAACTTTTGTATACATTATAAGACACACTCATGTTTTTGTTTTTGTTTTAAAGAGAGAGAGAGTGGGAGAGTGAGAGAAAGAGAAAAAGAGAGAATCAATTTTATTTAGTTTTTCATCTGGCTTTTGTTTCTACAACACTTAGTTGTGTATGTGGTTTTTGGGTTTGAATCCATGTCTTTGGATATGGAAGGCAAGTGCTGCAACCAGTGAGCCATTGCTCCAGTCCCTAAAGACACATTCTTCGTACACTTCATTTGTGTTGTACAATACACAAATACCTGTTGGACACCCACAATAAACAAAGAAATCCATCTTGCCCAATGCACTTCATAGCTCATGTTTCTTCCTTTAGCACAAGAGAACTGAAGACTTGACTAGGTCTAATCAATGTGAAATTGACTGACTTATGAAATTTTAAGGGCCAGCCAATTCCAGAGTGAAGCTCCCGAAAGCATGGCTGATAACTGACCACATATATATTAAGGCGCATAGTCAAGGTCTGCCCAATGAGGCCACTCCAAGTTGTCACATCAGAGAACTGTGAACTAAAAAATGCATGTTGATATAAGACACCCTATTTTGAATGGTTTGCTAATTAGTAGAAGTTAGCAGGTATATTAGTTTGCTTTCTGTGCCCATATCTTAATTAGTGGCATCATGGTACATTCTGTCACCTCTCTGGAAAACCAGCTTCATTTTCAATATTTTCCTTTTCACTCTTATCTAATTAGTTGTAATATCTTTCTGATACTTTTTTTATTGGTTCTTTTTTAGATATACAGGACATTAGAATATGCATGACATAATTATAAAAGTATGTAATATAGCTACTTCTAATTCAGTCCCCACTATTGTCCCTTCCCCTCCCTTCCTACCATCCTGCTTTTTAAAGATATATATGACAATGGAATAATCAATGATATATTTGTAAAAGTATGGAGTATAACTTATTTCACTTATATTCCCATTAGTCCCCTATACTCTACTGATCTTTCTATTATTTACTAATAGCTTTTAAAATTAATTTAGGTACTTTTCATAAACTTGTTATTGAGATTTCACTATGATGTGTTCATATATGAACACAGGAAAGTTAAATCTGATTCATTCCACAAACTTTCTCTATCTCATCCATCCTTCTTCTGTTTCCTTCCCTTTTGTCTATTCCTTTGATCTTTTCCTTATTTTGAGTTAGCTTTCACATATCAGAGGGAACATTTAGACTTTGGCTTTTTGAGACTGGCTTGTGTATGGTATATAATCGTATTTCCTGATACTTTCAAACTTAAAATTATTTTAATACTATTAAAATTGAATCTTTATGAACTTAACTTACATTTCCATTACACAATATAAACTGGAATTACATAGCTAATAACTAGAGGCAGAATGACTTATTCATTTGTGAATATGGATTCTCTTTAAGCTCCATATTCTAAGGTTTTTTTCACAACATCCAGTATTTTTTATTATTTCACATTAGACAGGGGTGCACCAGGCCACCATGAGGGCCTGTTGTTACTATTTTCATTTTATTTATGACCAATTGAATTATAAGACCTCTGAAAAACTTGAAGCTTTCTTTACGAAAGATAATATTAAAAAAAGACAAAGATAATCTATTTTTTGAGGGCTTTATCCTCATTATGAAAACCAGGATCATGTCTGTGATTGTTTCACTGAGATATAAAATATCCATCATCTTGATTCCTTGTTTAACCAAATACTGCATGGCTTTAAAGAATGCTCTTGTGGTGATTAAATCTATTCCATTCATAAAGCTGAGAACTATCTGTTCAATCTTTAAAAGAATTTAAAATTCAGTTTCTAAATTAGGACAACTGAAAGAAAAACTGTTAAATGTTTAGCAATGCAAATTCATATGCATGAGGGCCTTTCCTAAATACACCTATCATAAGTGTAATGAAAGAGATGTTTTAAAATACCATCAACAGTGTCTAGCCACTTATGCTTTGCTTCTTCACTCAAAATTACATGCCTGTTCCAAAGTAATCACAGAAACAAATGAAACCCAGGCTTCTGCCCAGCAGCCTCTTAATGCAGCTTTTGGAGTTGAGTATATTATAGAACATGGTTAATGCCAACTTTCTTAAAATAGCTCCTATCAATTATGATGCTATAGTTGGATACTTTCATTTGGATTTACAAGTCCTCATGCATAGTATGTGTTCGAAAATGTTGTTAGAATAAAAGAAAAATAACAAACATTAACTTCTTCATTCAATTTTCTTTCCTAATTTTTTTACTCCTTCGTCAACAGGAAATAAATCCTACTGGGCTATAATAAATGAGAAATAAATAATTTCATATTCAAGGAAACACATTCTACTCTTTCGACTGTTTTTTCCCCTTAAATTAGTATGTTGTTTGTTTAAAGTAGAAAACTTGCTTATAGTTTATGCACGATGTTCAAACATAGACTTTGGTATTGGTAATTAAATATCTGAATCTTACAAAATCAATGGGTAGTCCACTGGATCAGTAAAATGGAGGGAAGGAAGAGAGGGCTAGGTGAGGATGGACACATTTTTAAAATCAGATTACATTCTTTAGAAAGAACATTTAAAATTTAACTGAGCAAGAAGAATGATAATCAGTAAAAATAGATACTAAGCTTACATTTTCAATATTTTTTCTTGAGTTTTTTTTTAATCAATACTGGTCCTAATATTGCTACATCAACAAAATATATGATAATCTGCAAGTGGAATTAGGTAGTTTCTCCTTTCATATGATAAAAAAATTAATAAAAAATTTAACTACTTTACACATTCAAAATCTTTCTGTTTATATTTTGAAACAACTAGCATATTCATGATTAAATTTATACACTTAGATAAATGATGTTATGTAACAGCAGCAGGGATTATCGAGATTTGGTTAAATGAAGTAGCAAATAAACAAAATAAGCCTTTAAAAAAATGGCGTCATAGTCAATTCAAACCACCAATGACCACTATTTAAAGACATGAGTAAACCCTGCTTTCTTTCCAACACTTCTGCTACTCATGTGGCATGTATCCTAATTTCTGCTGTTTTAACATTTGCTCCTGGGAGAAGACAAGGAAAAAAAGGTCCTTAAGGTTTCTATCGGCCCGGACAGTACAAACATCTGCTGGATTCAGTAGCAGCTTGCTGTAACAAGTCTACAGGGAGAGTTGATACTTATCAACTCTGCCCACATGAATAGATATTTCCTGTGACCTGGGGCTACACAAGCTAACCCAAGAAAAATGAAGGAAGTACGTTTCATATCAAAATTCTCTTCATTAAATAAGCATCAGATATATTTAAAGCAACTACCATTGAATTATAAATCATTAGTTTAATATAATGAAATTTTTTTTTTTTTTTTTGGTTAAAGAGAGAGAGACAGTGAGAGAGACAGAGAAAGAGAGAAACAACTTTATTTAGTTTTTCACATGGACTTAGTTGCTCCAACACTCAGCTGTGTACATGGTGCTGGGGTTTGAACCTGGGTCCTCGTGCTTGCCAGGCAAGCGCCGAAACCGCTGAGCCACCGCTCCAGCCCCTATAATGAAATTTAAATTGTAACAAATAGATGTTTACTTTATCATTAATTCGATCCTTTTGATTAATGAAGGATTACATGCATTCAGAAACTTGCTCAATGAGATTTGACCCTTAATTATGACAAGCTGACTTTTGTAAATTTCTGGTAAGAAAATGTTTGTCAGAAAAATATGTACCACTTTTTTTAAAAAAGGTCATCTCTGTAGTCTACTTTAAGATTAGCTGTGAATGATTTCAATAGTGGGATCTGGGATTATAGTTCCAAACATGAACTTAATGAACTATTAATGAATATAATTGCTAATTTTTTAACACATGCACATAATTTATCATTTGAAATGTAGTCACTTTTAAAAGTGTCCACTTAGGCTGCCCAAAAACCAAACACTTGGAACTTTTTCAAATTTTCTTCTGAATCTTTGATTTATTATACCCAGTGCCATAAACTTGAAAATTTATAACTTCTGTGGATTCATTAAAATTTTGGAAAAGTATTTTGAAAAATATAAGATCCACATTTTCTTAAAAGTTATAAATAAAGTGTAACCACAAAACAATAGGACTAATTTTCTATTAGAATTTCTCTTAGAAACGAACTTCAGAAATGAGAATAGTTGGATTATAATAACATATTCTCTCCCATATACTGATCTGAAAAATACATTTTTAAGTATATATACAATTTGAGTAATGAATGTCAGCCATTGTTAATATGTCAGTGTGGTTTTGAGAGAATGAGACAGATCTAAGTTTACATATCTATCACCCATCTATGTATCTATCATCTATCCGTCTACACTTACATATATCTTTCTTTGGCTTCAGATTTGTCAAGGCTTGTAAGACTAGGACTCTGAAATAAAGTTACAAATTATGTGTAAAATCATGAACTATGTCATAGTTTATTTAGTTCCAATCTGATATAAAAAGGAAAGAGATAAGAACAGTGATGAACTTGTATAATGTGACCGATTTACTGATGTTAGAAGACCTTGTACCTCAGCAAATGGACTATGCAGATGTGTTTTCTTGTTAGTCTAATAATATAATAGCAGTGCCCACTTTGCTAGAGTAATAACATGATTCTTATATTTTTATATGCAACAATGCACATAGAACACAACCATCTGTGTTTAAAACCAAGTTTATTTAAAGGTCATAATCCAGATGATGTGACACAGTTGTCAATAGCTAGCAGAGGCCTTGGGTTTCCTGGAATTACTTCAGAGTTTACATAGTTATTTCTTAACCAAGACTAGAGGAGGTCAAAATGTGGTATCTCCAAAAACTGTGGTACATATATGCCATGGAATTTTACTCAGCAATTAGAAACAATGATATTGCAGCCTTTGAAGGTAAATGGATGGATATGGAAGAAATTATGCTGAGTGAAATCAGCATAACCCAGAGAACCAAGGGCCGAATGTCTTCACTCATCTGCGGAGGCTGGAGCTAGACCCTAGCCATTGAGATAGGAGGTCTATTATCATGTTTTAAATCTGGATAAGATGTAATGTCATACAACCTAAGGCATTTGTAGAGATGTATTGGGAAGGATGTGGGGGAAGGGATAACGGTGTATAATGCGGGGGCACTCTTGGGGATAAATCTAATCTTCAGAATATATATATATATATATATATATATATATATATATACATTATATTATCTAATTTAAAGATTGTGATTGTTCAAAAAATAAATTTCTGAATAAAAAATAAATGTGGTACCTCAGCCCAGGATGGCCTCCAGTTTGGTGGTCCCTCTTATGTCTTGCTTGTCACACAGTCTCATCAGGATGTGGTCATTGTTTCCCATGTATAAGTCACATGTAGCCAATCCTGAAAATTTTGTTTTTCAATTAATAATCTTCAATGGCGTGTATTTGTTTAACACAGTGAACAACAAACTCCCAAATTTTTCTTCCTTCTTTCTTTTTTGTTTTTTTCAATCCTTTGCACATATGTAAATTCCTTGAATTGCAGATGAATCAACCAAAAGAGACTGTTTTGTGGGAGTTCTTGAGAAGTAAGGTCAAGAGTCAGCTGATGACATTTCCTTCCAGTGTTTTAGTTTGGTTACCATTGGCCTGGCTACTCATATATCTTTTTGTGTGGTTACCATTTTGCAACACTGCTTACAATAAAATTGCTAATATATAAGATCAAAAGAGGTTTTTAAAATTCAACCTCAAATTTTATTGAAGTTTATTTTAATAATTCCAATTACAGAATTTTATTATTATTTTTCTACCCAGCAAATTAAAATGCAGGAACCCTCCTAAAAGGATGTGAAAAGATAATATTCATTTCTTTTTTTCCTTATCAGAAATTTAATTCTTTGAACTGATTTATCTGTACAAATCTATACAAAGTATTAAGTTTCATCTTAATATTTTCCCATAGCAGTTTCCACTTGCTCTCATAGGGGAATGTTCCCCTAGATCTAATGTGGCACTACAAAGGGCTCAAACATCAAAGCATGTAAACATGGACAAGATGGGTGAAATCAACATTAATGAAATCTTTGTGCATTCAGCAATGATCAAACAGTGTAAAACACATCCTATTAACCACTGTGTTATTACATTTTTGTTTTCAAAAGGGAACTTGCTCCTTAGGGAATATTCCAAGTTGATTCATATGTTACTACATATTGATCTACACTTAAATAATTAAGGGGCTATCATTTGAACACAATGGTCGTATGTTCAAAACCATGTGTCCACTATCTTATGCTTTTCAGAGAATGAAAATAGATGCATATTTCTGCCTTTGCCATCAAGAGCTTTAAATGTATCTCATACTCAAATCACCAATGGCTGCCTTGAGGATAACAATTCTGTAATTGGAAAAGGAAATGCTTATTTCTATTTGAATCAAAGGAGGAGTTTATAGAATACACTCTTAAGCAGGGGAAAGGTCTCAAAGTTTTTATTCTCTCATTTTATAAATCTTTTGTAAATGTACTATGTATTTGAAAGCACACCACTATTATCCACTCAGAAAAATATATCTTTGAGAAAACTGTTTCAAATGTAATGTTTACATCCATAGTAGTTTATCAGAAATATTTTCCTTTCTCCCAAATAACTACTACAGTTTAAAAAACAAGTAATAGAATGAAAACACAACATTATTAATAAAAAGAAACAGCAAATCAATGATATTTTAGATTAAGGAATGTATGGACATATGGTTGATAATCTTGTTTTAGTACAAGCTCAAGTCAATAAAAGATGAGGGCCCATTTGCGGAAAGTTATTTATAGTGAAAAATTTAAAAAACCCGAGACCTGTAATTTTTCAAAATAAAGAATCCAGTATTTAATGAATTCTTATTTTCTTAATTAGATTCTTTTTGGGTGGTACTGGGGATTGAACCCATAAATGCTTTACCACTGAGCCACATGAATTTGAGGTCCTCCTGCCTCAGGCCCCAGGTTTGCTGGGTTTACTGGTATGCAACACCACTCCCAGTTATCAATAATGTTGTTGATCCTAGACACTATTTTTACAAAGATTTATGTCCCAGATTAAAGATCCTTTACAGGGCTGGTGTGGTGGCTCAATGGTTACAGGCTTGCCTGGAATGCACAAGGATATGGGTTTGAACCCCAGCACCACTTACACAACAAGGTGTTGGAGCAACGAAAGCCACATGAAAAACTAAATAAAATTGGTACTTTCTTTTCTTTCTCATTATCCCTCTCTGTCTTTAAAAAAAAAAAAAGTCCTTTACATGCAGATCCTGATTGATTAGTAAAATTGTATTGTTTAAGAAAGCATGGGACCATGTCACATCTTTCATTTGATTGCCATTGCATAAATGTGATGGCAAGAAGAAAAAATATATGCTGGGTATTGTAACTCAAGCAGGTCTCATGATCCAGCTGTCGTCTTTCTACCCCTGCCTTGGGCCATTGTCAGATGTTCTCCATCTCTCATGCTTCAACATCATTGTTAACCCACAACCCCATGCCAGTTTCTTCCACAGCCAACCTCTTTTCTGCTCTGGCTAAGGACTCTCCCATCAGATGATTTACTTTCAGGGAACTGGATTGGTCTTTACCATCCTTGTCCTTGAACTGCTTTGATATGGCTGGTTTTGTGGTCATTTAGATTTCACTTGAAATGCTGTCTCACTCTTAACCAGGTCTTTTCCTTATTTAGTTTTGTTTCCTTATATTTACTCTTTCTCGGCTCTCAGTGAGGAAGGATTATTTTCATCTTGCTCACATGTATATTCCCAGTGCCTACCATAGGAAGCACATTCTAAGTGTCAATATATGTTTGTTGAATTAATTCATCTCTTTGAAGAATGATTAATCAACAAAATCCATTAAAATATAAAATACATGTTTCTATTACATTGTGTATTTATAGTTGCAAAACCTAATGTGAACTGAAAAGATTCATTATGAAAAAGTAGTTGTATATATATCATTTATCACACTCCAAAATTTAAAGAAACTGAATACAAACAGGTGCCTCGTAGCTATTTTACATAACTAACTATATAGTCAATATACCAATGTAATCATTTTGATTTTCTGCAAAGAACAACAAAGAAAAATAATATTTATGAGCAGGAAATTCAGGTAAGAGTCAATATAATTTTATATTTATAGAGTATGTATATATGGGACAAAATAAAAAAGAAAAAATAATTACAAAATATACATAGTAACTCAAAGCAATAATAGAGCAGACAAAAATAAATGAATAGTTATAAATTGATTTCATTTAGAATAAGAGAAAAACAGCCTATAAAACCGTATTGAAGTTCTAATATAGTTTCTATTTACAATTCTCCTCTCAATCTTTATTTCATTTTGGTAGCAGTGTTTTATATATTTGTATAAGGTGAACATTTATATATTTGAAATTAGGATTCTTGTGATGCTCGCTTTATTTTCTTATATGTTTTAATTTAATTTGCTCTTAGAAATGTTTTAGAGATTCTAAGTTTCATTGAGGTCATTTACTATTTAGAATATATTAACCATAGTATTATTTGCTATTTTCTTTGATATATGAACTTTCTAGGACTTCCTGGATGAGACAACTATGTATGTATCATACATAGTTGTATGATACTTTTTAGATTCAGTTTGTATTTTTTCCCAGGAACTTCAATTCTAAACAGTTGCATCCCACCCAGTCAATTTTTTTGTCCCCTGGAGATTGATTATTGTGCACTCAGCACTGCATCCCTCACCCTGTCTGCAGAAGAGTCCTACCATCTGTGTGTGCCTTTCCAGAATGTTTCCTCCAGGTAGACATCTCAATTTAGAATTTAGTTACGTGATGGAGCTTCACTGTGAACCAGATTGTGATTGTGGTCATAAATTTCTTCTCTCTGGAAGGATGCCTCTCAAATATTCATCAGTTAGCAAGAAAAGCTAGTCAGTTCTAGGTCTTGCTCATTCACCCAGAAAACAATATTCCAGAAAGATAAAATGACTTCATGCATACATGGTAATTACCATGTGAGCTTGTTTTAAAGTAACAGAATTTTAAAATTCCCTTATTCTTCTATATTGTCTTGAGAGACATGTAGTTGTCATTTTATTTTTAAATTCTATCTTTTGCTTTGGATTCTTCCCACACACGAAGATACATTTGTATAAGAAGCAATGTAGCGTGCTGAGTATAAATGTGTACAATTCATCAACTTCATTTTTACCTGGAGAAAATTGATGTGTTCATTCAACAAACTATTGTTGAATTTTTAAGAAAACTTAAAACATTTTAGGGAATGATATAGATAAATTAATGAAAACAAAGTATGTTGTGAGTATGTTTTGTGAGTATGTTTTTTTGGTGTTTGAACACTGGGCCTTATGCATGATAGTCCATTAAGTGTTCTATCACTAAGCTACACTTTTGCCCTTTTCATAAAATTCATTTTGAGATAGGCTCTCAGTAAGTTGTCCAGATGGGTCTCAATCTTGCAAGCCTCCTTTCTCAGCCTTTCAAGTAGCTTGACGTACAGGACTGTGTCACCATGTCCAGCTATTTTAATGGTTTTTAATATTAAAAAATCCATTGTGGCTATAAAACTGGATTTATTTGTATTTATCATAGATCACTAGGGCCTCAATATGTAAACAAGTTTATTATTTAGTATATTGGCAGGGTTATAAGTAGGAAAATAAACTAAAATAGAATTGACTTTGTAAAGATACAAGTTCAAAACATTTGGGAATTCTTACAATCAGATAATATTTTAATATATGCATAAGTAATACAACCATTACGCAAGAACATAAAGAAATTATAAAACACAATTTCCAAGAGTTTTATAAGTTATCTCTGAAAATTGGAGTTTTGTAAATTAAGAAAAACAGTGATATGACTAAGTAATGCAAAATTAATGGTAGAAATTAGAAAAATCTATTTTATGTGGAAAGAATAACTATACTGGGAATACAATATATATAATAGAGAAGACATGGATACACAATAAGACAAAAACATTTTTAAATAGAGGGAAAGTCATTAATGCTGTATTTCACCTATATTGCAAATTTCCCCAGGGCCAGCACTGATCCTCATAATCAGGAGTTAGTTCTAATTATAATTTCTATCATGGACATGCAAATGGTAGCTAGTTTTAGCATAACATTAGATATTTAAGTGGGTAACCTGCACAGCCACCTTATAGGTCATTTGGAAACAATGCAATGGTTATTCCATAGGTTCACAGGTCTGCTGTGTGGACTAGAAAATCATAATCATATTCTGGAAAAAAGAAAGAGAGATGGAATTTCTACCAGAGAATTATGATTCTCTGGGTCAGGAGCTGTGGGAACCACTGTAAATCTGAAAGAGCCTTTAGTCATCGATCAGAAGCCAAGGAAGGAACAGGGCCAAGCTTTGGGTACACAAGAACTTCTGCTCCTGAGTTGGTAGCAGAACGGACTATTCACAATGGCCACAGTGAACACTAGGATCTGGTCTACAGGATTGTAATTGCTGAACTTGCCAATTTGGCACTGTCATACTGTGATATCAGAAGGAGAAATCCCTTCCAACCTTCCCTGGCCTTGCAAGACCTACTGCCCGCCAGCTTTGTCTCTTTCTTGCTTTGGTCTGGCAGTTGCAATGGTACACAGGTCTCCAAAGTGCTTCCTGTCTCTATGGAAACTGGCAAGCAGCACCAGTTTGATGGCCATGCTCCACAGTGCCTGGGCAAAGGAGTGGCACAGAAGGTGGATACCAGGTGTTGTACTCTAAAAAGCAGGCTGAATCCAGATAGGATGAAGTAGAATCAAAGAAATATAATATTATATGTGATGAACGTAGGAAAGTTTTACAGGCAAATGTAAAAGCTAGAATTGAATGTTAGGAAAAAATGACTAGAGAATTCTAAGTATATGAAAGAACAGAGGGACATTCCAAAAGTGGAAATATTTTGCACTTAGGTTACCAGTCTTAATTTTTCCTCTGATTTCCTTTCACACATGATAGAACATTCATTTCTCTTCTCTTGAGAATTGTAAGACTACATTAATGACATTTGTGCTTTACAATCCAATGGGCTTCAGTATGTAATACGTGTTTCAGTCCACACAACAACTGAGCCACAACTCTCACATTAGAAGGTTATTTGTTTAGAACGCTTTCAATAATTTAGTGGAAGTAATAGCATGTTGTGTGTGTATTTAGATATATTTTTAGACTCTAATTTAGAGAACAAGAATGATCTTGAACTTTCTAAGATGCAGCTTCTTCATATAAAAAAATACCCCAAATCAGTTGAGGCAACAAATGAGAGAGAGAGAGAAACAATAATCACAAACAGTTGAAGAACAGTTGAAGACGAAATCCTTCAGGATAGCAGGCTAGCTTTGGACTTTGTTTTAAAAATGTGTTACCTATTTTTGTCATTTCTTATTGAATTTTATATGTAAGAATGATTTCAGATCATATTTTGTATTGACTCATCCATTTGCCCTCTGTTTTTCACCACCAAGATACAGGAGAACCACAATATGAAAAGAGTAGTTAGTATTTAAGTGGGGTTCTTGAGACAATATAAAAAGAGTATTTAAAAACAGACTCAAGGCATTAGTTATGCTATTTGATTCAGGTGGCAATACCTCTGTTGAATTTGATATGCTGTAAATTAAGTTGATAGTTTTCACTAAGTATAAATATAACCCAAAATGGAGTGTCAATATACATGGCATTGTTTATCTCATTAGACTTTTACACACTCTTATTGGAAAAAACAATATTTTCAATTTTTTTCACGTCTTGTTTTCGTTTGTTCTCCTTCACTGTTTTTAAATCTAGTTCTTCTATTGAAAAGGTTTTGCTCTTTTTCAGGAAGAAAAATGTAATGAGAGGTCCTAAGTTCCTGTTAAATAGCCCATAAAATGTGATCATTTACCCTGAAAAATTACTGACTGTAACTTACTCCTTCTCAGCTGTGCAAAACCTAGCCTCTGTGCATCTGTCTAGATACATCTCAGGTGATTATTGCTCTTAGTAAGGAGGCACTCATGTGCAGTGGGTACTGGTACACTGTAGTGCCCCCTCCTTTAATCTGAAACTCAGGAAGGGAGATTGAGAGAACCATTGCCATCACTCTCCATCCATTCAAGTGACCGCAAAGCTTGAATGCTATTATTTTGGAAGCAGAGCCATACTTTGGAATCAGTGCTAAAACATGCATCTTCAGTTGCCTGCTCACTTTCAAAGAATACTGTAAGTCTCAAAGCTCTCTCTTCATGACTTTGCTTATTGCTTCTTTATTATAATGGTATCACAGCCTTATGCCAAGGCAGGACTGGCCAAAAGCTTGGATTTAGTTTCTCTGTGTCCTATGTGACAGCGTGTTAGACTCTTAGTGGTCAGATGGTAAGGGAATGCATAAAATTTGTGAGGAAAAGACAATTCTTAACTAAGGTCAATAGGAGACAAGACTCAGTTCACTTGATTTTGAACTTGATAATTCTTAATGTTGACAAGAAAAGATTTTAAATATTCTCTTCATAATTATATGACATATGGAAACACTGAAGGGATAACGGCAGCTGCTTGGTCTATTTCAAGACAGGGCCAGGAGAGCCATCTTTTCAGGATATTGAATTATTGCTCTTCGTTAAAGTGTCTTTCACAGCAATAAATTAGCAAATTATATCTGTATAGCCACTGAAAATTTTTAAACCACTGTGGTAGTTAGAAATAAACTTGGCAGTCTGAGAAAAAACTAGCAATTCAATATCATTGTACACAGTTTATAGAGGAAATGGAGAACCATGTGAATTTTTTATTGGAAGAAAGGTAAGCCAGAAGAGGGGGAAAAAAGCTAAAACCTGTGCAGCAGCCCCAACAAGTGACATTGAGGACAACTTTCATGGTGTACTATAAATATTTTACAACTTGCTCTATGAGGAAATGCATTGACCTGTAGTGTTTGCCAATTTCCATGGTGAAAATACTCCCTCTGTGGTCAATTTCAAGCTACCAACGTATGTCACTGAGCATAAAGTGGGGAGAGTTGCAGTCTCAGGAGCTGGTATAAGCCAGCTCTAGCACATTACACTTTTTATAGAATTCTATGTATCCTTCATTTGTTAAAAATAAGTGTGAACATCTAAATGCATCTTTGAAATACTTGAGTACAAACTATGTTATTTTTTTATCCCAGTTAGGCAATCAGAATTAAGTCAGTTTATTTTCATAGCCACTTCATGATTAAACAGATAAGGTATGAAAACAAAGTGCAGGAGTTCAAAATATAGCTCACATAATTTCTAGCTATGAGACTCGGCACATAATTTAAGGGCTCTGTGCCTTAGTTCTCTAATCTTCAGGGTAGACATGATGACAAGCTTGTCATTGCAGATTAAATCATGGATACAAGAGGCACACTTAAAATTATGCCTAGCAACCTAGGGCATTGTGAACACTCCATTCAGGTTAGCTGTACTTCTCAAACATTCCCATATATCTACAAATGGCTTAGGGATGGTGGAGGAATAAGCTAAAATGGGAAATGGGGTATTAAAATGAACATTGAGATAGAGAACCGTAAAGATACTTTCAGAATCACAGAAATCAAGAAGGCTTAGGGAAGGCTTTTACTTAATAGTCAAGAAATGTTATGGTACTTTTTCCTTCCTTATGTACAAATTTGGCATACTTCTATCATTTCCTGTCCCACTTTGGGGTTGAAATGACATTGTATATCTCGGTTCTTAATTACCATATGTTCTGTCTTCTTATATACACTTCTTATTTGTTTCAAATAGAACCTAAAATGTCTTAAGACACTATACTAACACATCTCTAAGGTTTTATGATTTGACTATTTTTGTATTTTTTTCTCAGTGATGAATTAGTCTCTTCTTCTACCCTTCTATTTGATCATGAACAAATACGGCTGCTAAGATTGTTTGAATCTTAAGAAAATGCATTTTCTTTAGATGATGAACACCTCCTGAAAGCTTCAATTTACAATACAGTATGTTAGGCAATGTAGCTGATCTAAAGATAAGATGCCCTTGTGATCACAGTCTTAATTAATTTAGAATTAAGTGAGGGAGACAAATTTTTATGCATATAATAAGAAAAAGTAAATAGAAGGAAAAAATATAAAAATATGGAATCCTGGAAAAAAATACACAGCTTCAAAGATTCCAAAGTGGAAGTTTCATAAATCCCATCATGATAAGAATGACTTCTCTAAAATTGAGGATCATGGTGAGCTTAGCTAAGGTTGAGGTTATTTTAAAGGAAGGTCTTGAAACAAATGATGTATTTTAGCAATCCTTGTAGGTGAAAAACATGATCAGTACAGTACCAAAAACCAGGTTGTCTCCTTCCTCGACATCATCATCTCTCCTAAAGTTTCTGATTGTTTTGCAGGTTCTTGGCAAATTTCTCTTTCTCTATCCATTCTTTCAATGTTGATCCATACAAGAAAAATCCTATAATAGGTCCCACAAAATATCTGTGTAATAAATGCATTGAGGATGAATTATTGATTTGATAAAATGTTAATTTTTCTAACTAGAAATACCAGTAATTTGTTTGAAAAGACTCTCTGAGGGGCTGGAGTGGTGGCTCAGTGGTTTTGGGGCTTGCCTGGCAAGCACAACGACCTGGGTTCAAACCCCAGCACCACATACACAACTAAGTGTTGGAGCAACTAAGGCCATGTGAAAAACTCAATAAAGTTGTTTCTCTCTTTCTCTGTCTCTCTCACTGTCCCTCTCTCTTAAAAAAAAAGAAAGAAAGAAAGAAAAAGAAAAAAAAAGACTCTCTGAGATTGAATGGCAACCTTGAGCCATCAGGAGTTAAAAGAGAAAAGTAGTAGCTAACTCTATGCTCTCTGCAGGTTATAATCACAAGTGAAAGGCAATTCAGACCCCAGAGAAGAAGTTTGACTGCCTCTGACACCGGCTTTTGAATTGATTTTGGAAACCGCATATCCTAAGGGTATTTAGAATTAGTAGATTCTCCCTATGAATTTGCTCTCTGTTGGGAAAAAATAAATTATTTGACTGCAGGGATTTTAGGCTGCAAGTCCCAGGGAACTGAAGTCATACTACTTTAAAGTCAGAATCCACTCAGGGAGGAGATGGAGGATGCAGTCCTAATCTCCTATCTGCAAGGACAAGGCTCAGGGTGCTGATGTACGTAAAGTACCTGGCATGTAGAGGCCCTAACAAATACTAGTTTCTTTCTTCAGTAGGCCAGTAGGAAAGACTGAAATAGTTATCAAAATTAAGTTCTCTATAGCATGGAGGACTTAAGGGCAGTTAATATTGACATCCTGTCTTATTTAATTTTACACATTTAAGTTTAATTGTTAAAATAATCATTCATTTATTTCATTGTTGTCTAATTCACATTTAAACAAAATAAAGTTATTATGACCCAGCACTTTTTGTGGAAAAATAAGAAAAAGAATATTGAACTTCCAGAACAATCTCCAAATGGTTCATTGACTTTGTTTCACCATAGAAAAAAAATCACTTAACCTCCCAGTGTCAGCTTACCCATCTGTGAAATGAGAAGGATAATATTTTCTTATGGGGATGTTTTGAAAATTATTTTGCAAATGTAGTGGATGAAATTGTTGCAAGCATCGCTGCTCTTTTTCCACATCTTTAAAGAAGCAGATAGCATTATTTATGTACCAGTTGATAGTCAAAATGTCATTGGGGTTGAGCTATGTATATTTATTAGCAGTTGTGTGCTTTTATTACTTAAAGAATCACCCAAGATTGTTCAATTTATGCATTACACCCATACCTAGGAAGCTGAGAAAATGTCTTAAACCATCCTGAGCTTCATGTTTATGAGCTGCTAATCTCTGGTAATTATTCCTTCTTTCTGTCTTAGTTCGTGTTATCTCAGATGTGGTTTTTTTTGCCTCACCTCACTTCACAAGATTGATAGTTCTCCATGTTTCCCTGCTAGAGGTCACTTCTGAGCTGTCGGCAAAGCACATCCCACTTTGGCTCCTGTTGACTTTCAAGTCAACTATCAAAGAATTTATTCCAGACAACTCCTAACCTCAATTTTAAAACTCCACCCTAAAGATTACAGGGAGACATCCTGGGGAGTTGCCATAGTGACTCTAAGAGGTTGGCATCGAGAAGACAAGGCTCCTGATATCAGATTTTTATTCTTGATAGGTTTAATTATGTAACATGGTCATGAACCTCTGTGCTTGTGTCAGTAAGGTCTGGAAAGAAATTTTTCCCTTCAGGCTCTTCTGTCTCTTATGGTGCCAATCAACAGGCTTTTTGGTAATAAGATTCTTTATGCCAATTGCTGCAGTATAACCTCAAGTGGTACTTGTAGTAATGATAGAATCATTACAAAACTAAAAAAGAAAAGGGAAATATATTTCATGGGTGTGATTAAACCCTCCTAATGTTCTTGCATATGTAAATTATATTTGGTTTAATGAATGACCTTGCACACATAATAGTATTTCAACCTCGTTCTAGAAAGTCGTTTTTACCCATGTTGATCATTGTTATCAGATTTGCCAGAGATTATCTCCAGATCATTTTGCTGAAGTGAAATTTATAATATTTTCTGCATTCGTTAATTTAGTTTTAACTATTTGAAGTACACTTATTAAGTAAGTTTATTACAGGAATTATTTTAACAAATTAGTATAATACTCTGGAAGAAGGAAAACTTAAGACCATGCTAATACCAAAATTGACAAGGGTCCCTTAAGAATATGTACTTTCCTGATTATAAAAGAAATGCATATTCATTGGAGAAAAGCAGGTAATTACGGAATGAAACAATGAAGACTATCACCTTTATCTTTGGAGTAATAGTAATCACTATTTTTTTAAAAATTTTTAGTTATTAATTTTTTTTTGACAAAGATTCTTGACCAGACTGTCTTCAAACTCCTGGACCAAAGGGGTCCTCCTTTTTAGTTTCCTGAGTAGCTTGGACTATAAGTACATGTCACCATGCCTGGCCTCTATAACAGTTTGGTAGATATTGTGCAGGACAAGCACTCTAAAGA